>CAUYON010037689.1:0-10067 GCA_963573935.1 Arctocebus calabarensis | reverse complement strand
ACTAGTTTGCATTCCCACCAACAGTGTAGAAGTGTTTCCCTTTCTCCACATCCACGCCAACATCTCTGGTTTTGGGATTTTGTTATGTGGGCTAATCTTACTGGAGTTAGATGATATCTCAAAGTAGTTTTGATTTGCATTTCTCTGCTGATTAAGGATGGTGAGCATTTTTTCATGTGTCTGTAGGCCATGCACCTGTCTTCTTCAGAGAAGTTTCTCTTCAAGTCCTTTTCCCACCCTGAGATGGGATCACTTGCCCTTTTGTTGCCAATACGCTTTTATTGCCAATACGCTTGAGTTCTCTGTGTATTCTGGTTATTAAACCTTTGTCTGAGACATAACCTGCAAATATTTTCTCCCATTCTGAAGCCTGTCTGCCTGCTACACTTACTGTGTTCTTAGCAGTGCAGAAGCTTTTTAGTTTGATCAAGTCCCGGTAGTGTATTTTTGATACTGCTTCAATTACCTGGGGGGTCCTCCTCATAAAAAATTCACCCAGGCCAATTTGGAAGAAAAAGTATCCAATGTACTCAGCCTTAATATGAAGCTAATTTATAGCTTTCATATGAAGGCTAAAACCCAATTATAGCACAAGAATACAGGGAAAAGGGAAAGGGATGGGAGGGGAGAGGAGGGGGGAGGATGGGTGGAGGGAGGGCAATTGGTGGGATCACACCTACGGTGCATCTTAGCAGGATACTGGTGAAACTTATTAAATGTACAGTATCAATGTCTTTATATAGTGATCAAGAAAATGCCATGAAGGCTATCTCTAATAGTATGATCAAAATATTTCTGGTTGTATATGAAGCACATTCTGCCCTATGATTTCACCAATGTACACAGTTATGATTTAATAAAATTATTTAAAAAAAAAGACAGAGAGAACTCTGTCATCCAATATACCCTCAGCAAATCTTCTGCTGACATTTTCTTTTTTAAAAACTAATCTCTTCTACTAGATTACTGAATTAATTTAATCATGTTTTCTGAGGATGGGACCCTATGTACTGGAACTTTAATATCTCTCATGGCTTTGCCCTTATTTAAAAGTGGAAAAAACACTTAGGACCTTGATGATTAAAGTGTGGTCTGTGTACTAGCAGCACTGATGTTGGCAGAAAATTGTTAGAAAGTATGAACCAGAGTCTGTATTTAAGCAGATTCTAAAAGTGCTCATTAAACTACATAAGAAGCACTGACTTGGGTGATTTCTCATAATCCTTTTTATTTTTGGAAAATCTGTAACTTTAGAGTGAGCTCAGATATTATCATCTAATATTTGTCACCTATTTTTATTCCTTCTGTTGGGTGGGTGCAAGATGTCAATGGATTAAAACTGTAAGGCAAATCTTTGGTTACAGGTCATATCAACAGTGAGCACTGGAACATTATTGGATGCAGGATGTCTGGAAAGTAAATTATTTAGATGATGGTAGGCTAAGGGTCAGGAACCTAGAAAAACACAGAACTAAGGGCAACACATCTGCTAAAGAAATTAACAATGTATAGAAAACTGCTTAAGGGCGAGGACCATCTCTTATTTAACTTCGCATCTTGGAGCCTAGTACTATAGGTGGTACACATTCAGTGTTGAGTATATGTTTGCCCAAATGAGGGTCTGCAGAGCTAATGAAAACCATCTGGAATCTAGGCATGGGGGTCTGTAGTCACAGCAGTTGAATATAAGTGTGGAATTTGTCATAGTGCCATAGAAGGGTGCTGTTAATCCTTCTGAAGAATGAGACTCTTTAGAGGGTACACTCTGGGCAGTTACATGTGGCTGTACTTTGACCTAAAGCAGCTCAGTCATGGGAGTCTGCAGAATTTTAAGTTCTGATAATGTGAAGCTGGACTCTAAGTAGAGTAGGGTAATCTTTGGTCTTTAGGAAATTACTTTTTAAAACAGACTAAATGGTTGCAGAGAAAGGTGACCTAGCTTTGAGAAAACCCAATAAATATCAGAACTGCCAAAGGAGATAAGTGTTACTGTCATGAAACTGCTTTAAATTTCCATCCCTGAACTTCATTATAAAATAGTTTTATTTTAAAGTCTTCTTTAGGAAGAACATAACCTCTTTCAGGAAACTGCTCTGGGAACTGTGCTAGGACAGACTGGGAACTCAATTTATTAGTATAGTGTTTCGGGAAGAAGATCCATTGGGCATACAGTTCAAGGTCACCTAGCTACTAATTCCAAAGAAAGAAAAACACAAGTACTTGTAATGTTTTCTTTTAATAATGAAAAAAAAGAGCAGTGTTTTTTTTTTAGGTTGTAGTATTAGATGTTAAAAGTAAGCTTCACTAGTCAGAAGAAAGACTCTTGGGCACAGATGGACCTAGGCCAGAAACAGAATGTCTTTAATTGACTCTGATAGTAAGCAGGACAAAGGGGAATCTGTCTTCTGATTACTCTGGGAAGGGGCTGAAGATTTGGCCCAAGATGAAATGTTGATACCTTAAGAAATGTTGGTATCAGCCCACCTAAATTTTAAAGACTTAACATTTCAATAACTTTTAAAGTACAATTTAGGAATTTCACTTTAAATTAGAATTGAGGGTAAAGTGATAAAGAAAAAGTTGAAGACCAGTAAAAATGTAATAGTCATAGTGTAGAAATTTCTCTTTAAAAATCTTTAAAATGTGATATTATAGTGCATCCAATCAACTAATAATCATTGAACATCAAAAACTGTGCTAAGAGCTATGGGAATGATGTTCACAAGCTGTCATTCGAGGTAGTGCGTGAGAACTGCACTTGTGCTAAAAACACGGCACTCTCTGGGCATGGGCAGAGAGGGATTCCGCTTCTTGCTGGGGCAATGATGAAAGAAAAGTTGACATCTAAGTTGAGCTTTCTGTAGAGGATTTTTATGGATAGATGAGAGAAGGTGATAAAGCATTTTATTTATTTATTTATTTTTAACTTTTCTTATGGTGCCTCAAAATTCAGCTCAATAAAGCATTTTAGTTAAAATGAATGAATGAGCAAGAACTTAAAATAAGCTAAAAAGCTCCACTGTGCTAGGTGTTATGCACTAGCATTAATAAAAAAATGACACAAAAGTATAATAATAAGAAATATATGTGAGAAAAAGTAGACACATGAGATTCCTAGATTTGCTTTTCTGTACAAACTGAGAATTGATGATAGAGTTCCTTAAATTCCAGACTAAATCTGATTATTGAAATAGCTAAATATAAATTGCATTGAAAGTTATAGTCCAGTGAGTAGAGTGGAAAATCAGTTCCAGATTTAATTTGAATTTCAAAACACATATGAGAGGGTCTACCACCTGGTGGCAGGGCACATACATTGCATTACATGTTACTGAGAGATGGCAATAAATATTCTGAAGTTTCAAATGGAAAACCTTCATATGTAAATTGATAAATAACATGATCACAAAATAAGAGGTGATTATTCACTGTAAAAGAGTATTCCATATTAGACTTCTGTTTATGTAGGGAAACCCTTGAGTACATTTAAAATACATTTTCCCCCTAGAAATGCTGGTTTATACTTAAAGGAAAAATGATGAAAATTCTATTTGTTTGTCTGAATTATTTTGACAGTTAACTACTAAAATTCCCCAGCTGCCTAAGAACAACATATAGGTTCTCTGTTCTGGTATACTCAGGAGTACAAGAATTCATCATATTCTAGGGAGCTTATAATGAATGTCCAATACCAACTTCACAAGTGATGGTTACTTCTGGCAAATGCTAGAGGTCTACAGTACCTCATTTTATAATCTTGATGCTTTAATGCAATTCCAGGTCACTGTAGAGCCTTAGTTCTATATATTCTTCAAAGGGAAGAATTTCTCTATGATTCTGACCTCATTCCTCATGTATGACTAGCACATCTTGGGGTCTTTTCTTTCCAGACAGCCCTGTTTCATGGCTCAGCACAATAGTAGGTTAATAATGTCTTTCAACCTTTCTAAAACCTTGATTTCTTTAATAAGATGGAATTATAAGGCCCTGATAGTAAGGTATCAGAGATAAAAAAGCCAACATAAGAGAGATTTTTTTTAATTTCAAATTATTATGAAGGTACAAATTTTTAGGTAACATTGTTCTCACTTCCAAGGTAAAGTTCAATTTATAGTTGAGCGCTTCACCCAGGGGGCATGCTGAACAGCTTTACATTGTGCACATTAAGTGCATGGCTGTCAATTGCCCTCCCTCTTTCTGCCAATCTCCCTTCCCCTCCCCTCACTTCCTCACCCTTTGCTCCTCTCCCCTCTCCCTTGCTGGACTATATTTGTATTTTATTATTCATGCATGTATAATTGTTTATATGTTGGTTTCATAAAACTATTGAGTACATTGTATTTTTTTCTATTCTTGAATATTTTACTAAAAAGAAATGAGATATTTTTAACATTATAAAGAACACTTAGTGCCTTTGAGATTATAACTCATAAGTCAAATATTAGTATGCTGACCTTGCTAGAACAGCAAGTAATTACAAACACAAAAAGCAGCAAACACAATCCCTAACCTAAGTGTCTTATGGGTTTTCTGGAGCCATGTATCTTTGCATTCTGTTAAAGACATATTATGACAGGCACTGGGAAATAATTTACAATCCTCAGTGTGCTAGAACCTATGAAAAGTATTCATTCTGTACAACAACAGGAAAACAAAACCCAGCCCTATTTTAAACTGAGTCACATGATCTGAGTTCAAGGACATGTAGATGGAGCAGAGTGGATAGGCTTCTGAAACTTTTTGCTAGGCAACTATTGATGATTTTTTGATTGGTTCAGCCTTTTCAAGGATTTTTATCATCTGTAGTCAAAAGGATGGGGTCCTATAGAACTTCTGTGCCTAGCCAGGCCACACAGAAGGAGGTGAGTGGCAGGAGCGTGAGCCAACAAGACTTCATCTGTATTTACAGTCACTTCACATAATTCACTTCATCACCTGAGCTTCACCTACTGTCAAATCAGCAGCTAAGAGTCTCAAAGGAGCAAAAACCCTACAGGAAAATGTGCATGCAAGTGTCTGGGATGTGGACTCCTATGGGAATCTGTTGCCACATGATCTGAGGTGGAGCTGATGCTAATGCTAGGACTGACTAGTTGCAGGAGAACAAGCTCAGGGCTCCTGCTGATTTTGCATTATGGTGAGTTGTATAATTATTTCATTACACATTACAATGTAATAATAATAGAAATAAAGTGCACTGTAGCAGCCCAAAGAGCATATGGCAAGGAGGAGAATTATAAGAAACACCTGTATAGCTCAGCCATGTAGCACCTTGGTGATAAGGGCATGAGGAGGGATTTGGCTCTCCTAACAAACACAAGAGCTCACAAGATGAGAGCATCAGTGATTGGCGGTCTCTACACCTGTGGTGTTAAGAGCCGTGGAAGCGTGTTTATAAGAGGCTAGAGGAGAAGGCAGTCGGGAGCGTGCATTCTATCACCGACGTGCTCACTCTGACTCTGTCACTTCTCCGGCCTGCAGAATACCTGCACGGGGTCTCTCTCTACAAAAGACTAGTAGGTGTATTCTTCCTGCTAAGACTGTTTTACTCCCTCAAATACTGTCTTTCTCTTTCTCTCCCTTCTGCGAAAGCAAATAGCCCTCAGGCACCTAACAGCAGTTGTTCCCAAGCAAGGTAGCCTAGTGGTCCGTATTCAGAACCTAGATAAGCTGGGGGCAGGAGACCTGGCCAGTGCTGGGCCCCAATAAGTGGCAACCACGAAGGAAATGTGATAGTGCACAATCAGTGTAATGCACTTGGGTCATCCTGAAACCAACCTCACCCAGCCCCTACCCCCAGCCCTCCATCCCAGTCCATAGAAGAACTTTTTTCCACTCAGCGCCTATGGCTCAATGGGCTAAGGCGCCAGCCATGTACACCTGAGCTGGCGGGTGCTGGCGGGTTCAAATCCAGCCTGGCCTGCCAAACACCAAGAAATCGCCAGGCGTTGTGGCGGGCGCCTGTAGTCCCAGCTACTTGGGAGGCGGAGGCAGGAGACTCGCTTGAGCCCAAGAATTGGAGGTTGCTGTGAGCTGTGATGCCACAGCACTCTATCCAGGGTGACAACTTGAGGCTCTGTCTCAAAAAAAAAAAAAAAAAAAAAAATGAAGAACTTTTTTCCATGAAACCAGTCCCTGGTGCCAAAAATGTTAGGGACCACTGTTGAAGGACAAATGACTATTGTGTCCACTGCTATGGATGGATGGGTGTGGCTGGTGAAGATGTCTTATAAACTGGCCCAATAACCCAAAGGAGTCCATCACAGAGGATCAGATATGGTATTGAAAGCTCTTGAACATGTGAATTTTAGATTTTAAAATGTTTTTACAGCATGCGGCTTATGAACTAGGATTTGAAGGATGGCAACATTTCCATGCTTACCCTGCTACATTTGCATATAACAGGCCTTCACTACATGGTTCTTACAGAAATCTGTGTTAGTTAGAGTCCCACTAGTCTCTGTAACAAACTCAGTTCAGGCTTTCAGAGAGTTTGCCCATTAGAAGCATATTGTATACTAATCCAGGGCAGGTACTGCTGATTAGTGGATGGGTCTCCTTCACGTGGTGGTCAGTGACCCAGTATCCTGCTGTCATGTGACTGCAAAATTGCCTGAGACCTCAAGGTCTTCTTTCACAGGACAGATGAGGAGAGTAAAGGAAAAGAAAAAGATACTTTGCTAAGAAGAACATGTTCCAGCTCCATCCATCTTATCACCAAGGAATTTACATTTTGGTAGAGAGATAGGCAATATGTATGATAAATAAATAAATTTAAAGTATATTTAAAAAGCAATACATATAATGAAACTCATGTTGACTTTTTGATTCTTTCAAATATTTCTTTCATATAATTCAGGTTGAATTCCAAGGACACATTCACATAGACATATTGTTTATAATTCTTTCATAATCTGAAATATTTTGAAGGCAGCGTGTTGTCACATCTATAACTTTACCCTTCCTATCGTTAACATGTATAAACTTTATCACGAATTGATAAATCTGTATGTCACATACACTAACCCATTAAGAATGACTTTTAAAATTGTGGCACTATCCGCAGGATGCAGTGATTTACAGTGACACATGCCTGCGATTCTAGCACTCTGGGAAGCTCAGCCAGGTGGATTGCCTGAACTCAAGAGTTCAAAACCAGCATGAGCAAGAGTGAGACCCTCCTCCATCTCCACTAAACATGGAGAAACTAGCCAGGCATTGTTAGTGAGGGTCTATAGACCCGACTTCTAGGAAGCCTGAGGCAAGATGATCCCTTGAGCTCAAGAATTTGAGGGTGCTGTGTGTTATGACCCCAGGGTGACAGAGTGAGACTTTCTCTAAAAAAAAAAAAAAAAAAAAAAAGGAACTATCTGAAAAGGGGAGAGAAATTATTTACTTGGGAAGATATAGGAATAATTTTCAGACCGTGATATGTATAACTCTTTCTCTAAAAAGCACTTCCTCTAATATCTTAGCACACAGCAGGTGGTCCAAATAGCCTTTTAAGCAGCCCATAGATTATTTTTTTTAAGGATAATATTCAAATACATTTAGAAATGCTTGTGGTGAACTTGTCTCAAACTCACTGTTTTCCTATTCCGAGATCTTTCTTTAAAAATAGAAGATCCACCATAGTCTAATTCATTAACCCTTTTTAAAAACCTTATTCATTATTAGTTTATCAGCGAACTTTCTTGGGTCATTCCTTCAGTTTCTGTATAGAAAATAAGGGACTTTGTCATAAACAATGTTCTTCTTGGTGTTACCTGTACCACGGTGGCTCACTCTAACAAAGCTGTTCTTCCCTTTAATTAGGCTTCTCTTGTATTAATGGTTATCCGCTGCCTCTTTCTGGAAGAACAGTGATTACACATTTTCATGCTACGAGAAAGAGCAGGTGCAGCTGTAAATAGTCCCTGATTAACAATTTCATTTAAATTTTATAACAGATTTCTGTAGGGCAAATTACTCCCGCCGTTAAGGAGGTGTGCTTTTCTATATAATATAATTCACTAAATCTAGAATATAATTATACTAGCAATAACAAAAGCCCTTAGTGTGCTAAAAAATTCCCCAATATATTGGCCCATTCTATAAAAATAACTACTGTAAAACAAATGAATTGTTATTAGAAATGTTCCTGATGGAGCAGAAATGTAAATTATCATAAACAGTCTTGCTTCTGTGGCTTACGTGTATTGGTTCGTGTTAATGAAAAGAGAAATAAAAAAAATTATGTTAACCTTAGCACATAATTCACATTTTTAAACAACGCCTTTAATTGTGCACATGAACGATTCAGAGTGAAGCAAATATTTGGATATTTTCAAGAAACGTTCCATTTAAGATCTTTCAATATCTAATGAAAGTAGAATATGCTAAAGTTTAAAAACTCACGTTCCATATGTATAAATTGATGATGGTTTGAAAATGAATGTGTGGCTAAGTATAAATATTTTCACTTACTGAATTATAACATGTGTTTATTAACCATGGCCATTCATAATTTTTTGCAGTGGTAAACTGTAGAGGATAGGTTTAATTTATTCATTTCTCTGTTGAAATCGCCTTGTTTATATCTTATTACATTTGGAGATTTCCAGTGTTTTAAAAAGCTGAGAGGCATGTTAATAGGGATATTGAAAAATGGTACCTAACAGGATTCCAATAAGACCTAGTGAAATTCATTTAGTGAAACACAAATTGCTTCAGTGTTTCATTAAACTAAGATTCAGATTCTCAACTGATTTTTCCCATTTAGCATGTAGAAATTCATGGCATGAAATTTACTTTTATTGAAAAGTTAACATTTTTGTTTTCATTTTGTTGTATTGTTTGCCTAATAACGAATGAACTGCATTAAAATATTTTGGAATGTTTGTGTTTTTTCCTCAAATTCCCTTAGTTTTGTGTGTACTTTTTCCTAAAATATTTGTCTTTCCTTAAAAACTCTGTTAGTGACCTCCTTTTATCAATTCTGCATTAGCGACGCCTTTCCTATCAGCTGCCTTCTCTTGAACACAGTTAAAAGAAGTTCTTAGTTTAGTGTCAGATCTCAATATCTCTCACCTGAATTATTAGAGCAACCTCTTAATGGTTCTCTCTCTTTTTCAAGGCTTGTAATTCCTGTGTTTCCTTTCCATACACTTTCTTTAATTCTCCAGAGTTGATATTTTCTTATATTTGTTGCTATACTGTACATTGCACCTACCACTAATTTAGGGCTTAGAATATACCATGGGAATTATTTGTTTAGATAGCCTTTCTATGGACTGAAATCAGGGGTGGAGCTATGACTTCTTATAAATTCTAAATAGACACACAGCATCAAACCAAACTCAATATTAAGTGGTAAGAGGGCAAGAATCATTCCCGATATTAGTCTCTCAGAGACGATTTTATATGGAGTACCTGGGTCAGAGAGTGCCAGGGTCCTGCCCAGGGCTGGGTATGTTAAGACCTGTGGAACTGGTGGCCATCTGAAGAAATATAAAGTTAAAAGCAGCGAGAGATGAAAAGACAGGACACATAGAATGGAGTTTTCAAAGGTGGGAACACAGGGGACCTCCGTGGCTTGTGAGGCTCCAGCGAGTGGCCCTGAGTGGTTGTTGCGGTCAGCTTTTATTGAAGGCTACTGTCTCATTTAGCTCAGAGGGTAAGCTGTGAGTAAGCATGATAGTTTTTTTTTTTAATAATTTTATTGAATCATAATTGTGCACATTGGTGCAATCATAGGGCACAATGTGCTTCATATACATTCAGAAATATTTTGATCGTACTGTTTACAGATAGCCTTCATGGCATTTTCTTGATCACTATATAAAGATATTGATACTCTACCTTTAATAAGCTTCACCAGTACCCTGCTAAGATGAAACGTAGGTGTGATCCCACCAATTGCCCTCCCTCCACCCATCCTCCCCCCTCCCCTCCCCTCCCTTTCCCTTTTCCCTGTATTCTTGTGCTATAATTGGGTTTTAGCCTTCATATGAAAGCTATAAATTAGCTTCATAGTAGGGCTGAGTACATTGGATACTTTTTCTTCCATTCTTGAGATACTTTGCTAA
>CAUYON010037684.1:0-16256 GCA_963573935.1 Arctocebus calabarensis | reverse complement strand
CCACGGCACTCTACCCAGGGCGATAAAGTGAGACTCTGTCTCTACAAAAAAAAAAAAAAAGAAAAAAGAAAACAGAGGCTTATTTAGGTACTTTCTTTAGTGATGCTATTGTTTTTGCCTCTGATAATGTTTCTATTGCAGGTTGATGACATTAATGCTGATGAGAATGTCTCTTCTGCACAGATTGTTGGTGAGTATGTCAGCAACTCGAAAGGTTCACCACTGAACTCTGTTGTTTTGTCATCATTGTTCTTCCCTCAGACTGTTTCCATGTGTGTGGTATATTCTACCAACGATTCCTACTCTTTCTCAGAATTGGTATGGCTAAAACAGAACTTAAGGCTTCTTGCTTCCAAAGATAAAAAGAATCTCCCAAGTTCCCTGTTTCTGTCATTGATACTCTGTCACCCAGGCTAGAAGAACAGTGGCATAATCATTGCTACTGTAGCTTTGAATTTCTAGCTCAAACAGTCCTCCTGCTTCAGCTCCCTTAATAGGGAGGACTGCAAGGCGTGTAGCACCATGCCTGTCTGATTTTTCCTTTTTTGGTAAAGATAGGGTCTTATGATTCTTGAACTCCTGGGGTCAAGTGATTCCCTCTGCCTCCCAAAGTGCTAGGATTACAGGCATGAACCAGCCATACCTGGCATCACTATTCTGATTTTGTAGTTTTTCTTTCTTTCTTTTGGTTTTTTTTTTTTTAAGAGATAGAGTTTACTTTAGTGCCCTCGGTAGAGTGCTATGGCATCACAATTCACAGCAACCTCCAATTTGTGGGCTTAGGTGATTCTACTGCCTCAGCCTCCTGAGTAGCTGGAACTACAGGCATCTGTCACAACGCCCAGCTATTTTTTTGTTGCAGTTTGGCCAGGGCTGGGTTGAAACCTGCCACCCTTGGTATATGGGGCCAGCGCCCTACCCACTGAGCCACAGGCAGCTGCCCATGATTTGGTAGTTTTTTTTTTTTAAGATCAAGTCACTTTCAAGTTCTTTGTTATTGATGCTTCAGGTTCTATTGTGCCTGGAAATACTCCCCCCCCCCCAATTTTTTTTTTAATCCAGACATTGGAGAGATGTTAAAGAGTTACATGTTCATATAGTTCTCCATGCAATTAAAAAATAAAACACTTGGGCGGCTCCTGTGGCTCAGCGAGTAGGGCGCCGGCCCCATATACCGAAGGTGGCGGGTTCAAGCCCGGCCTCGGCCGAACTGCAAAACAAAAAAATAGCTGGGCGCTGTGGAGGGCGCCTGTAGTCCCAGCTACTCGGGAGGCTGAGGCAAGAGAATCACTTAAGCCCAGGAGCTGGAGGTTGCTGTGAGCAGTGTGACGCCACGGCACTCCACGCAGGGCGATAAAGTGAGACTCTGTCTCTACAAAAAAAAAAAAAAAAAAAATTGAAATAAAGATAACTAAATTTTCACTAGCCATGAACACTTTCAAGGCTGTCCTCAAACATTTTAATCACACTTCCATATCTAGAACATCCTTAGGCTTGCATTCCACCTAATTAACTCCCCCTTCCTGCCCACTGACCGATGGACAGTTCAGGTCACGGGATTCCAGGCCCTAAATTCCTGTGCAAGCAGAATGCACATCATGGGGCCACTGCCCCAGGACACTCTACTCCAGAGGCTGAATCTTCCACCAAAGTGTCTTAGGCATCTCCTCCACAGGCAGCAGCCTCCTTCCTGGACCACCTCTTAGGTAGTTCATAAATGCTTCCCACCTCACGATGGTGGGCAGCGATCTGTCCACCCACTGAGGCCAAGGAAGCACAAAACGGGAAAATCAGTGGGTGGAGCAGGCCTCCCAGTCCCATCTCGCACTCTCTGCCCTTTGTCTCCCACATCCAGCAGCACAAAGCCCTGCTCCTGCATCTCGGTCCCCTGAGCAGTCTCCCACTGGGCCTGCTCCTGCTGCCCCCCCAGGCCTGAGCTCACCCAGCCTGCAGGGGCAGCCACATCACCCCCAGGAGATGCCCAAGAATCAGGAGATGCTGTGCCCCAGAGTGGCCAGTCAGTGCCAGGGCTTTGCCAATATGAGCACAGACAGAGAAAAAGTGGGGACCAGAACTCGCCTTGGTTCTACTCTGGGGGATCCAGCTAAACGCACATGGAAGGAGAACAAGTTTTCAATGACTGGAACTAAGAAGGACCTTTTCCCCTTTGCAGCTCGTTAATACCCTGGAAGATGCTTCTCAGACACTTTGCTGATTGGCGATGTGGCAAAGGATTGCTCAGGTGAAGATAGAAAACTCAGAAGCAGTTGCTGTGGCACAATACTCTGTCCCATCAAAAAAACTGATTAAATAAATACAATCCAGGCTGGGCATGTGGCTCATGCCTGTAATCCCAACACTCTGGGAGGCCGAGGTAGTGGGATCTCCTGAGCTCACAAATTCGTGATCAGCCTGAGCTAGAGTGAGACCCCATCTCTAATGCACTGTGGCGGGTGCCTACAGTCCCAGCTACTTGGGAGGCTGAGGCAAGAACATTGCTTGAGGCCAAGAGTTTGAGGTTGCTGTGAGCTGTGACGCCAGGGCACTCTGTCAGGGGCAACAAAGTGAGACTCTGTCTCAAGTAGATAGATAGATAGATAGATAGATAGATAGATAGATAGATAGATAGATAGATAGATAGATAGATAACATTCTCTGCCACCTTTCCCTCACTTAGTCATGTGGCAAAACTTGGATGGAAACAAATCAAGAGTTTGACTATGTCCTAACCTGAAAGGCAGTTTCACAGCCGTATTTTCACCCTTGCCTCAGGCACATGTTCCTGTCACAAAATAAGTCATGTTGAGGTGCCACTGACACACTGTGCACGTAATATGCAGTGGCAATTTCAGGGCACTGCCTTCTCTCAGTACAGGAAGAGCTAACACCCGACCCCTCTCGAAGCAGCTCATGTGCACTGGGCCACTGTTAGTCCGTTTGACAGTGTGATGTCACTTTCTGCACGAGGAGCTAGAAGCCGGAGAATGTACACGTCCTCCCCAGACCACACAGTGTCTAAGTGCCAGGCTGTTGGGATGCCGCCTTCAGTGGGCACCATGCACCCTCCCCACCCTGCAGGAGCAGCCCTGCAGCTCAGTCCACTGTCCGCCGCCTGTGCTCAGGCCTTTCCTGCCATCTACACATCCTTCTCTGTTAAGTTCCTTCGAGAGTCAGGTAACAGAGCCCTCAGGTGCCTCACACCATCCCAGCAGATGCCTGCAGAGGGGCAAGATCTGCGTTCATGGTGAGCGTGCACCTTGGAGGCGCCCCTGGGTGCCTGCTGCCCTCAGCAGGGCAACCTGGACACTTGCACCTTGTCACAGAGCAGCTCTGTTGGTTTCCCCTCCAGTTTCTCTGGTGGGGGACAAGAATCCCTCATAGTCAGGTGTTTCCTCACCTCTCTGTGGGTGTGGTCTGCATGGTCTCAGGATAGCACAGTGATGCCTGCACACCTCTGCCCAAGGCGGGGTTTCCTAAATGCAAAGCTGTCTGCTAAGGTGCCAGGCAGACTGCCTGCCTGGACATGTGGATGATGCCGTCATCTGCACTCCAGCTGGAGGCCATGGGGCCAGCGTTGCCTAGAATAAGTTCAGCAAGAAGCCTTGGAAGTGAAGATAGGCCTGGACACAGTGGTCAGCAGAAAGAGGAAGTGGGTGTGAGAACAGGGCTAGGAGAGGCTGTGGGTGGCAGAGGGAAGGTTCCCAGGTCTCAGGGGCCACTGGGCTGTGCAGGCAGCACAGGGGTCTCATGGGGGTCTCAGTCACCCTCCCTGTGCTGAGGACTCACCCCCCCACCCCGGCCTGTATCTGCCTGCGAGTCACATACCAGTCACCTTGGCCGGACGTGGTGCTGTGAAGTTCCTCGCCCCATTAGGGTTGTCTCACTGCGGCCCATCCAGGGGACAGTGGCCTAGAGACAGCACCACAGTCTGAGGATGGCCTCTGTGAGCACAGGGAATGTTCCAGAGAGTCTCGGGTCACACGTCCTACTCATGCCATACAAAAAGGGCTCTTCCTGCCCAAGTATCTCTGTCTCTGTCTCTCCTTGACTCTGTCTCTGTGTCTCTCCCTGTGCCTCTGTCCCTACCTCTGTCTCTCTCTGTATCTCTGTGTCTCTGTCTCTACTTGTCTCTGTATCTGTCTCTCTGTCTCTCTCTGTGTGTCTCTGTCTCTACCTCTGTCTCTCTCTGTATCTCTGTGTCTGTCTCTCTCTGTGTGTCTCTGTCTCTACCTCTGTCTCTCTCTGTATCTCTGTGTCTGTCTCTCTCTGTATCTCTGTCTCTGTCTCTCTCTGTCTTTCTCTGTCTCTGTCTCTCTCTGTATCTCTGTCTCTGTGTCTCTCTGTCTCTCTCTGTGTCTGTCTCTCTCTGTATCTCTGTGTCTCTCTGTCTCTCTCTGTATCTGTCTCTCTCTGTATCTCTGTGTCTCTCTGTATCTCTGTCTCTGTCTCTCTCTGTATCTCTGTCTCTGTCTCTCTCTGTATCTCTGTGTCTCTCTCTGTCTCTCTGTGTCTGTCTCTCTGTATCTCTCTGTCTCTCTGTCTCTCTCTGTATCTCTCTCTGTATCTCTGTGTCTCTCTCTGTCTCTCTCTGTCTCTGTCTCTCTCTGTATCTCTGTCTCTGTCTCTCTCTGTCTCTCTCTGTCTCTCTGTGTCTGTCTCTCTCTGTATCTCTGTGTCTCTCCGTCTCTCTCTGTATCTCTGTCTCTGTCTCTCTCTGTCTCTCACCCCACACCCTCAGTCTGCTCACTGCACAGTTAGGTGTTCCAGGTAGGGCTGTGTCTGGAGTCCCCCCCGCACTGATCCTGCAGGTCACAGGCTCATGGCCCCTGAGCTGTTCCGAGGCTGCTTTCCCTCAGACAGGAAAGGACCCTCCAGGACACACAGGCCCAGCTGTCAGGTCTCCTGGGATTACAAGTGGCAGCCCCACAGCTAAAGTGGCCCCAGCTTTGTGGGGAGGGGGCATTTTTTTCCTTGTTTGCCACCAAACACCTGCTCAGAGCCCCAATTACCCTCAGCTGGGGCACCCACTAGGCCCATCTCTGGGACCATCTCTCCGGGTTTGGGCACATCCACCACAGCTGGTAATTGTGATACAAATTAATCACCAAATACATTTAATGGCTGGGGCTCTTGTGTTGAGTTTAAATGCAGCAGTTCAGAATCTTATTTCTCCCAAAATGGTCTCCCCGGCAGCCAGCACAACCTATCCACCTCAATGAAACTGCTAACTAATTATGGGGCAGCAGCACCTCTTGACAGACACCAGGTCCTGTTCTCAGATTCCACAACCGAAGACTGGACAGTGGGGCAGGCGGCCTGACAGTTTGTGGGTTGGTGGTAGGTGGCCTGGCAGCAGGCAGCCTGATGGTGAGCAAGCTTGTTGTGGCTTCTGCACTAGGTTCACGCCAGCACATGGCCCTTTGGGTCTGGGAGCAGGGGACACGATTAAGTATCTCTGATAACGCCACAAATGTAATGAGCAAAGGAAATTGACGGCAGCTCCAACTAAATTATAGTTTAAAAGACAAGGAAGGTCCCCAGAGATGGCCAACAAAAGGGAGCTCAGCTGACCAGGCCCAGGTAAAATTGAATTGGAAATGTCCCCAGCTGATTAGCATGACAAAAGTTCCAGTGTTTAAAGGGGGAAAAGTCCTGCTATTTAAATCAAAGGGGGGAGAAGCTCATCTTCTTACATAGTTATCTTTAAAAACGTCTAGTCTAGATGGATCAGACCTGATCCAAACTACATCTGCAGGAAATGGGCTCTAATGTGAACCCCCCCGCCACAATCTGTGCATTTTCCTCTTTTATCTGACCAATCATTTAAAACTCCACTTTATAGGTATCTACACACATACACACATATATGTGCACACATACAATTTTCACTTTGTTAAGGATCAAAGGCTTGGCTGCTAGCAAGTTTACCAACCCAAATTCAGAAGGATAATTCAGACAAAGACATATTGGATATGTGTGGAGATCTGCCTTACAGCAGGGATTTTGAGACAGTCCCCATCTATCAAAACATGTTGTTGACTATTTTTATTACTGTTTAAATTCATTGAAAATTATTAGAATGAGCAGCAAAACAAAACCAGCAAAGAAAAAATAAGAATCAGAAGATCTGTGCAAGGAATGAAAAATATTTAATAGCAAAGTATCCCTCCTTCAATTCTATCCCAAAATACACTGCCTTGACAATAATGCTGTGAGCACCACAACCAGCATGGCTCAAATCTGTCCTATGTGTCAAGCACTGTGCTGGGCAGTTCTCACAACCAACACAGAAAGCAATATTTTATATCCTTGACAGAGATAAGAAAACTAAGTTTCACAGAAATTAACTCATGTAAAAAAGAGTGTTTAACCCAAAAAGAAATGCTTAGATACTTTACACAGAGATACAGCCAATGACAATTTTATATTTAGAGCCAGTGCTAGCTTCCCCTAGAAGCAGAGAGGCAGGGAGCCTCATCACCATAACTCACTCTTTACAGACGTTTCTTCCAGTTTGGTGTGATGGGAAAAGCCCTGGCTCTAAGTATTAGCTGAGATTAGGTTTGAGGGTATAACAACATTAAAACCCTAAGAGAAGAGTGACTTCACCCCAGCAAGGATTTCTTTCTTTTGTGAAGGGGGCTAGTCAGGAAACCAGAGATGTGGCTCCTTCCCTGGAGGCTGCCTCATGACCCATTGTAGCTGCCATCACACTGGCCCTCACAACATCTTTCCACCTGGCAGGGAGGAGGAATGAATAAGAACACATTTTTTACCTTTGAGGAGCGGCTCCAAGTTACTCCCCAGAAAAGGACTCACTTCCCCCAGCCTTGGTACCTTCCTGATACCGTTTCCCTTTGCTGGATTTACTTGGTCCCTTCTGCTGTAATAGCCATGGTCCTAGGAGTGCTCCTAAAGAAACATCAAATCTGGAGTGGAGGGGTCCAGTCCATCTCTGTCTTCAAGAACACACGGGGCAGAGGGCAGAGTGGCAGACAATACAGCATAGTGAAGGAAGTATGACCAGTAAGGGCAGCACTCTTAGGGGCTGAGGGGGCTCCCACAGAGGAAGGGGTGAGGTAGGTGGGAAGTGAGGGCTCCCTTGGAGGAAGGGATGAGGTGGGTGGGTATTAGGGGCTCCCGTGGAGGAAGGGGTGAGGTGGGGGGGTAGCATGTGGCTCTGGTTATGAGCTGGCTTACAGCCACAACCTTCCACCACTGAGAAGAAGGTTCTCTTTGGTGGGATGGCACCAAAAGCGAGTGGCTGTGAACAGTCCCTCAGGGTCCAAAAGTGACTCAGACCGGAAGGGTTGGTGCAGATCACTGGCGAGTCGTCACGTAAAACTGTCTTACCACAAACTGAAGATTTGCGATTTCTCTAACTCCTTGTTTTAATTCTCATCACTAGATGCTACACGGATATTTTTTTTTAATTTTTTTTTTTTTTTGTAGAGACAGAGTCTCACTTTTATCGCCCTGGGTAGAGTGCCGTGGCGTCACACTGCTCACAGCAACCTCCAGCTCTTGGGCTTAAGCGATTCTCTTGCCTCAGACTCCCGAGTAGCTGGGACTACAGGCGCCCGCCACAGCGTCCGGCTATTTTTTTATTTTGCAGTTTGGCCGAGGCCGGGCTTGAACCCGCCACCTTCGGTATATGGGGCCGGCGCCCTGCTCGCTGAGCCACAGGAGCCGCCCTACACAGATATTTTTTTTAAGTTGGTCTGAAGGATAGGCAATTCTGAGCTGTCTGGGTTGACACATACCACTATCTGACCTTGAACACAGATTTTTATGAATGTGTCCTTGTATCTGACACCCGTTCCCAGCACACAGCAGCCAGTGACACCAAGGGCTAATCTTCATAGGTGACCTGCGAGGCTGACAACCTCATCCTCCTGTCTGTTTAAGAAAATCAGGGATCAGGGATGCCAAGTCAGCTCCCCAAGGTCATACAGCCTCGAAGTCACAGGGATAAGGTAGTAAACACAAGTACTCAGCTCCCAAGCCTGTAACCTCTGCAACATTACAAATCTGCAATAAGTATTTGGTGATTCAAAGAACGAATGAGTCCCCCAAAAGCCTTTAAAAGTGTATTGACTCCAAAAGCAATTAAGATTATTTTTGTTTCATATTCATATTCAAACCTACTGCAATAGAAGACTAGAAGGAACAATTAGAAACCTTGCTGCCTTCCCCCTTTCTAGGGCTCGTCGGTTATAGTTCTATCTCTTGTTTCGTGTATTGAGAGTTCTCTCCACTGCGGGAGGAAGCTCCTCCACTTGGGTCTTTTTCTGTCGTAAGAATCAAAATAGAGAAACTAGCAAGGAACTCCAACTGTAATACATTTGATCTTATTTCACAGCACAGTCAGCTAATTAAAGCCTCTGAGTGCTACTTCTGGGTCCCTGGCATGAACAGGCAATTCTCAGGGGCACACGCCCACTGGTCCCTGTCAAGAAGATGAAGGTGACCCATACGGTAGCCACCAGAACTAAAACTCTAATTTATTTAGGAGCATCCTGGAGAGCATGGCTCTGTGGGAGGCAAGTGTTTCGGCCCAAGGCCTCCTGACAGTGGGTGCTGGTTCCCAGCGACATCTTGAGAGCAACAGGCTGCAACTGTCCACATCCCTGAAACTTACTATTAAATGATAAATCTAGTAACAGGCACTTGTGGACATCTATTTATCCTTCTGCTCAAGCAGGACCGTGGCTGCCGGAGAGAGGAAGTGACGATGTGCTGACCAGGTGAGAGTTGATATGGGGAGGATGAAAGAATGAGAATAAAGAAGTCAGCAAAAAAGAAAAAAAAAAAACCCACAAAACAATGAAGAAATAAAGGAAGAACAAGGGAGAAAGAAAAAGAAAAGGGAAGAGGGCTCGGCGCCTGTGCTCAAGCGGCTAAGGCGCCAGCCACGTACACCTGAGCTGACGGGTTCGAATCCAGCCCGGGCCCGCCAAACAACAATGATGGCTGCAACCAAAAAAAAAAAGTGACCGGGCATTGTGGCAGGCACCTGTGGTCCCAGCTACTTGGGAGGCAGAGGCAGGAGACTCGCTTGAGCCCAGGAATTGGAGGCTGCTGTGAGCTGTGATGCCACAGCACTCTATCCAGGGTGACAGCTTGAGGCTCTGTCTCAAAAAAAAGAAAAGGGAAGAGGGAAACAGCTGGTGGTCGGCCCAGACCAGGAAGAGCAGGAGAGGGGCTGCCTGGGGAGCCAGTCCCACAGGAACAGTGGACCAGGCACATGCGGAGTGATGGTGCTACTGTGGGGCAGAACCGGCCGAGCAGCCCAGGGGAGCTGGGCTAGTGGACAGAAGTGACCCAAAGGCTAGAGTAGGTGGCAGGGCATGGGGTGAGCATCTGGCCCATTTCTAGCTGACCCTCACACTGCACAGAACTGACAGCCTGGTGCCCAGCGGGTATCTTCACCCTGATGTCCTCAGTGCCCTTTCAAACACCACAGCCCAAGGCCATTCCCCACAGCACAGCACACCATCATCTGTCATCCACTCCTGCAAACAGGTTTATGGGGAAGAAAGTCGCTGCGCACCCCAGTCAGCCACAGCCACCCTAACTACACATCCTTTGACGTTTCCTACAAAGAACCCTTGGCGCACGCATCCAGAGGCCGTCGGAACATTGCACAACTCTCCACAGGGTGAGCCCCAAATTGTGTGTCCCACGAAGTGCATGGGGAGAAGCTTTGGGCCTTGTTCACTGCCTTCCATTTCAGACTCTGTCACCACCTCCCCAGAGTCACAGGCCTGCTCTGGGCTCAAGGACAGGTGGTGGACCTGCCAGCTATTGGCTAGAGCCAGCACCTAAGTATCTAGCATCGTCCAGGGCCACCCATGTCCAACTGAATTAACACAGGCTTCTGACCCCACACAGGACTGACTGACTGCCTTCCAGCCTTTCCCATTCCTCCCATGTTGGCGCCAGGTCCAGTGAGTCACACTGCTCTGCCCCACCCCGTCCCCAAGGAAAGCTCCAACCTCTCGCACCTGCCAGCACTGTGCTCCCAGCCCTGGCCTGGCCTTCTAGGGCCCATTGGTCCCCACACTCACACGCTGCAGCATAGCACAGTGGCATCACCATCCTTCAAGGCTGCAGGCTTCCCTATCTTCTCCAATACTCAGCTTTCTGATCTACTCACTGACAGAGGCAGCAGGACCCATGACCTGACAACTTCTTTCCCATTTGTGAATTTATCCATATGTGTAGTTGTACAGTGTTTTCTTAAATCACACTTAATTGTATACGCAATAGATTCTTTGCAGAAATGTTAAATGATGTCCTAGGAGGTTATCTGTGAATAATTTAGGATCCTTGGTATCTGTTCTTTACAGTGGAGCAGTTTCTAATTTGGTGTCTTCTACTAAAATGGTGTCTCTCCTCTCCATCCACTTCACCCCTGGATTATTACCCCAGGCCTCTGCTCTGCCCGCCTCTGCCAGCTGCCCCCCACCCCCATTAAGTCAGACTCCTTCGTAAGAATCTGAGCTCTGGCCCATTGCCCACAGCCAGCTGCAGACACCTCCACTCATGTCACAACTTCCTCATCTGCACAAGCAAACACCCCTTCCCATGCCACTGGCCTGCCCAGCCCCATCTCCCCCTCTCTAGTTTGGGGGGTCTGGGGTGCAGCACCATGACCCACAGCAGGCTCTCAGCTGACAGCCCTCCAGCAGATTACTCAGCACCTCAGGAGCCCACAGTTCTCTGTCTAGCCCAGGGATCGGGAGGTCAGTGAGAGGCTCAGCCTGCACAGCCTGGGACCCTCAGGGCCATCCCACCGTGTGTGGTCATCACCCTGTGGGCCTCCCTCAATCCCATCCCGCCCAGAACAAAGCCTGGTGCATGGAAAACACACACAGAGGCTGTGACTGCTTGAATCTGAGCTGGAATTCTGTGTGGCCTGGCAGCAGTCAGCAGCAAGAAGGAGATTCTGTGAAGCCAATACCTGTCACAGATTTGCTGCCCAAAGACTCGCTCCCTCCCTGACGGCCAAGCCGGAGGAGTCCCCGGGCCCTAGACCAGCATCTCCTCTCAGCCACGGCTGTGCAGCGTATTCTGTGGACTGACAGTGGGGCCATTCACCTGTCTCTCTTCTCTGGGGCGCGCAAACCTCCAAGAACATGAAACCAACCAGGTGACCACAGGGCACAGCTCTGGCACCTCCCTGGGCATGTGGCATCCCCCCTGCCCACTGACCCGGCGCTGGTCTCTGCCCTCTGTTTCTCACCCAAAATAGAACCGCTGACGTCAATGCCGTGGGTTGAATTGTGATCTAAGTTATGTATCTGAGTCCTAACTCCCAGGACCACAGTGCCTTGTCTGGAAGCAGCACCACTGCAGATACAGGGAAGACAGAGTGAGGTCACACCTGCAGGGGACGTGTGTCCTTTTGAACAGGGTGGTGTGGGCACAGAGGAGAGGCCACCATGCTGCACTGAAGGACAGGAGCTGCTGCATGCCCAGAGCCATGGAGCCCCGGGCAACTCCTAGGACATGTGCCGGCCTGGCTTCAGAGAGCAAGGCCAGGCCAGTACCTCAATCCCAGACTTCCTGCCTCCAGAGCTGTGAGAATAAATTTCTGTTGTTACAGCCAACCTTGTTTGTGGCCCTCTGTTATGGCAGCCCCAAGACACTAATATGACCAAGGCCTTTGAACACATCAATAACCTGCCACCTACACGGTTGGTGCCCTGTACAGGCAGGCGCATGGCTGGGAACCACTGATGGCTTTGCTCACAGCTGTTTTCTCTGGGACTGGAGGAGCGTGCAGGCCGACCTGATCTATGCATCTTCCAGAGTCATTAGCACAGGAACGGTCAGGTCACAGTTGTTCACAAACATTTGTTAATCTTCCATCAGGACACTTTACCCAACAAAATCATCATAAATCTCTTTTAACAAGCAAATTCTCCTGGGACATTAAGAAACACGATTCCATGTACAGGCGTCGAGGTACAGCAACTCTACAAGGCTGAGCTCGCTGGTGCCCCGCTCTGCTGGGAGGAAGCAGCTGGGCACGCCACGGCCGGCGCCTTCCAGGCAGGAACTGCTCCCGCTGTTGGCTGTTGTGTGTCTGCTCATCTGCCGTGGCGGTGGGCAGATGGTGGCACAGCACCGCCGTAATTAATCCCGCATTCTTATAGCTAAAGCCACAATACTCATTTCAGGATAGCGCTAGAGTGAGGCAAGCCTATCTATACCTGTAAATGAATGATATCATTATTTTGGGAAATGAAAGTTTAAGCTCTGTAGAACATACAGTCCCACAGAGATCGCAGCAGAGAAACTTGTACATGCAGGTGTTCACCGTGATAAGGTGCGTTACCGTTTATCTGGGTACTCGCAGACAAATATTAACATAGTCATGAATTAAGCTTTTAATCCCTTTTATTATAAATTGAATATCTTTATTTTAACAAACATCAACAATGCCCATTATCGTGCTCCTCACTATTCATGCCTATTCCCGGAGTGCGCCGTCACATGAAGCGCTACAATGCACGTGTCCCCGAATGGTAGGTACCTGCCGAGGGCCACGGAGCACGGTTCACTCTGTCTTCCCCTCCAAACAAAGAAGCCCTCTCACAAAGACACGTTTTATGAGGAAAAAGAGAACCAGGGCTCCGTTTTGTGTCCAGGAAGCCTAGGAACAAGTTTCATACAGGAAACATTTGTCAGAAACCAAGTTCTTTTTTCTTTAAACCTTGGCTGGAATCCAATTAAGGTGGTGGGATCAGAATAGCAAACCTGAGGCAAGGTGCAGGTGGGTCCCAGCCAGGACATCCTTTAGGGGCAGAGTATGGTTCCTGTTGCCACTCACGTCAGGCTCAGGAGGACCAAGGCAGGGGGACGAGCTCTGGGGTTCCCTGAGGCACTCGAGTTCCCACCCCAAGTGGGACCCTGCAGCAGGATCCTGAGAGCTCCTGCTGTGATGAGGTCCAGGCCAGGACCTGCAGGCTTTGAATTTGAGCAAGAGAAACTGACTCTATGGGCAGACGGCACAGCAGGGGCAGCACACAGAATCTTGGGGCGCCCATGGTGGTGTGAGGGCAGGAGCAGGAGGAAGAGGTCCCCTCTGATCTTAGGGACCAGAGAATAAGGCAGGACAACTGCAGGAAGCGCACAAACAAGCCACCATGCAGAGAGGAGGGTGAGGAGAGTGGCCGTAGCTGCCAGGACACGCTGGCTGAGACTCTGCCAGGGCCAGGCTGTCTGCATGCTGCAAGACTCCACGCATGCCTCGCGTGACGGCTTCCCCCATGAGCCCCTAGCGACTTCCCAGAGCTGGTCTTCATGTGCCAGAGTCCATGGCAGACTCTCTTCTCTCCTGTCTCCGTCTCTGTGTGTCAAGCCCCGAGATTACAGCAAAGTGACATCCTGAGAGTGACCTGTGACTCCATTCACATCACTCCGCCGCTGCCTGTCAGTCCTCATAGCGATGCTGATGGCCTGGGATGGAGCTTCTGACACATGGAGCCGACCTTCTAGGGAAGCCATGTGCTCCGAGAAGGAGCCTGCCACCAAGGCCTGGGCATTTCCAGATTGTGTCACAGGCTGTGACTCCCAGGCTGTGATGCAGATGAGGAAAATCCTTTGTACAAGCCCTCATGGCCCTTGAGTACTGGATTTATCAATAACACGCTTTGCTTCCCAAAGTCAATGGTTTTTTACCAAAGTGTGAGATGCCCGCCCCCCACCTCCCCCCACTGAGGATGGAGAGGAAGACAGGTGAGTTCCTGTCTCGTGGGCATTCCAGCCCTGGGCCTGGCACATGAAGACTTGGGGTCATGCTCAGCAACTTGCACGAAGCCAGCAGGGAGAGACTGGGTTTCAGCACCAGCACCAAGTCACCTGGCGACAGACTCCCATCTCTGCCCGGCCTCCGTTTTCAATGCTTGTCCCTCCTTGCACGTAGAAGAGCATTAGTTCTCTAGTTGATACTATTCAGCAGAAAGCTTCACATTTGCAGTATGAAAAGGGAGCAACGTTTCTCCAACAATATTACCTAGAGATCTAGTTTAATCTACAATAAAGACAAACACTGGGAATGAATTCTGATGGTGAGAACAAACTGTAGCCGGGTGGAGGGCTGCCTGGGAGCACACAGTTTGTTTTAAAAGCTGTACATTCAGTTTAAACAATTCAGAGTAATCTTCATTATCACCAAAAAGCCTCTTGATTATTTTATTCCTTCAAATGCTACCTATTTAAATAATTTTTCTAGTTGTACATATGGTGCTACATTATTAGCTCCAAAAAGTGTTTGCGTGACGTCTCCAATGTAGCCCCCAAGGCTGTGCAATTTACTAAGAGGCTAACGCTGTCACAACAACTCTCTCCCACAGCACAGCAAAGCTCCCGGCAGCTTGCTAGGGAGGCAAATCCGCAAAGGCGAACACACCAGCAGCCCCTGCAAGGGAAGCACAGCCAGCCTGCACCAGCTGCACTTGCCCTGCCCCTGTCTTGTGACTCGGGTGGCTGAATCACAGGCTGGACAGCCACATGTGGCTCTCAAAGTGGTCTGAGCCCTGTCATCTGTCCATGTTACTCTCTGCAAAAAAGGATCGCGGCTCTAACCAGCACTAGCAAGAGGGAAAAGCTCGCAGATCTTGTGGAGAGCTGCGTCTTTACTGCCGCTTCAGCTGCATGGGTCTGTGGGGCTGGGTGCTCAGAAGCCTTTATTCTGTATTGTCTCCTGAGAGTGGCAGGACCTGGGCACAGCTCTTCACCTGAGCCACTGGCCTAGCAACCTTCTCTGGGCACGTTCCCAAACAGAATTCTGTGCTAAGTGTGTGCCTGGCGCCTTGCTAGTGGGCCCACCCTAAAGTTGGCACACACGCAGCACTGGGGTTGGAACCCCACTGAAGGGCTGAGCCCCTTGCGGCTCTGCAGACAGGCATGCACCACAGATGGCTGCCCACTGCAGCCAGGGGACTGACAAGCATGCTCCTCGGACGGCTGCCCACTGCAGCCCTGGGCCGACGGGTGTGCTCCATGGACGGCCGCCCACTGCAGCCCCAGGCCAATAGATGTGCTCCTTGGATGGTCGGCCACTGCGGCCCCAGGGCTCGCAAGCTGTGTCAGATGAAACCATCTCCCCTTCAGCTCAAAGATAAGGAAAGAAAAAACTATTATGAAACCTTTGCAAAATTTTTGCTGCAACAAAAAACACGAATTAGAAGAGCGGCAGTGCCCACCAAGAGACAGCACCACGCCACAGCAGCACCACAGGGCTGCTCCATCCTCATGGGAACCACAAAAGTAATGACTTTTCAAAACAAGAGAAGAAATGTGAGAAGATAAACAGAGAAAACAAGAAGGAAGGGAAGCTAATGTGTGAAAGGAAGCGACAGGGGAGGCGAATGTGCTGCTTAAAACTGCAGCAGCCCCAACAGATGCAGACCCAGGACTGTGGGAAACTGGCACCAGGCCCCAAATGCAGAGGGCAAGGCAAGGACGGTGAGGTGGGATGTGACCAGGAGAGAGACAGTGGGATGCCCCCAAACATGGGTTTTCACAAAATCAAAATCCAAAAAAAAGAGAAAACTATTCAAAATTATTTGTAGAAACTAGTGAACGAAGATGCCACTTAAGAAACCTCCTGAACCAGAAAAAAAATACAAATTTTTAATCAGAACTGATTCATGTACAGAATTGTGTGCTTTACAAAAGATAGGAGCTCTCCTAGTTCACAAAAGGGAAGAGGTAGAACATACATGTGTTTCTGCCTTGTCTTCACACCTTGCTAAAATAAGATGGGCTTGGAGGAAGGACCCCCACAAACACCGTGTGGACGGGCTCCGGAGAAAGGACCCCACAGACATCATGCGGATGGGTACAGAGAAAGGACCCCACGGACACTACATGGATGGGTGCAGAGAAATGACCTCACGGACACTACATGGATGGGTGCAGAGAAAGGACCCCACTGACACTACATGGATGGGTGCAGAGAAAGGACCTCACGGACACTACATGGATGGGTGCAGAGAAAGGACCCCATAGACACTACATGGATGGGTGCAGAGAAAGGACCCCAAGGACACTACATGGATGGGTGCAGAGAAAGGACCCCACGGACACTACATGGATGGGTGCAGAGAAAGGACCCCACGGACACTACATGGATGGCTACAGAGAAAGGACCCCATGGACACTACATGGATGGGTGCAGAGAAATGACCCCACGGACACTACATGGATGGGTGCAGAGAAAGGACCCCACGGACACTACA
>CAUYON010037682.1:0-13452 GCA_963573935.1 Arctocebus calabarensis | reverse complement strand
GCCCAATTCATAATTGCCAAGGCTTGAAAACAGAGCAAGTACCCAATGACCCATGAGTGGATTAACAAATTGTGGTGGTATATGTACACCATGGAATACTATGCAGCCATAAAAAAGATGGAGACTTTTTATCTTTTATGTGTACCTGGGTGGAGCTAGAACATATTCTTCAGAGTAAAGTATCTCGAGAATGTAAAAAAAGTATCCAATGTACTGAATACTACTATGGAATCAATATATAATCACCTACACGTTCATATAAATGGTAAAACATAACTATAGTCCAGAAAGTAGAAGGGAAGAGGAGAGAGGGGGGAGGGGAGGCGGGAGGAGGAGGCATTTGGGGGGGATCTCACCCTATGTGCATGATGCAATGGTACATTTCAAAACTATTAAGAAAAGAGTATAATTGTGATGGATGTGTTAATCAGTTCAATGTAAGCGTTTTGCATTGTATATCAAATCAGTACACTGAAACTCATAAATGCATCAATATACACAGTTATGATTTGATAAAAATATATTAAAAAAAGAAAGGGCAAAAAATGTGAATGGAGCTTTCTCTAAAAACAAAACAAAACAAAAACACTTCAAATGGCTGAAAAGCAAATGAAAAGATATTCAACAGAGAAATTCAAGTTAAAATCATAACCATTTCTTATCCAGTAGGATGGCTATAATCAAAAGGATGGACAATAACTAGTTTTAGTGAGTATGTTGAGAAACTGGAACCCTTGTACAAAGATGGTGGGAATGCAAAATGTTGCAACTACTTTGATAAACACTTTAGCATTTCCTCAAAATGATAAACATGCTTCTAGAACCAAGTCCTTCTTAGGCACAGAAGGAATAGAAAACATGTCAACCCCAAATTTCATATGGTTCTTTATAGCAGCTATATTCACAATAGCCAAAACAGATCAGGAAAAAAAAAAACAACAAATATTCAACAATTGAATAGAAAACCAAAATGTGGTCTATCCAAACAATGGGAAAATGTTCAGCCATAAAAATTAACAGGGTACTGCCCCATGCTACAACATGAATATACCCTAAAAACATTCTGCTAAGTGAAGGAAGACAGGGGCAGAGGCCACAAATTATGGGGTTTTATTTAAACATCCCAAATAGGCAAATCCATAAAGACAGAAAGTAGATTAGTGTTTTTCATGGATTGGAGGGAGAGTGAAATGGGTAGTGAAAGCTAATGGGTTAGAAGTTATAAATATATTTTTTATTACCAGGGTAGAAACAATATTCTAGAATTAGATAGTGATGATGCTTACACAAAGATGTTAAATATTAAAAGACTTTAATATCACACACACACTTTTTTTTTTTTTTTTGAGACAAAATCTCTCTCTGTCATCCTGGGTAGAGTGTCATGGAGTCAGCCTAGCACATAGCAACCTTTGGGCTCAAGTGATCCTCCTGCCTCAGCCTCCTCTGAGTAGCTAGGATGACCGGTGCCTGCCACCACTACCTGGACAGTTTTTCTATTTTTAGTAGAGACAGGGTCTCGCTCTTGCTCAGGCTAGTCTGGAACTCCTGAGCTCAGGTGATCTACCCACCTTGGCCTGCCAGAGTGCTGAGATTATAGGCGTGAGACACCGTGCCAGGCCTCAGTTATATATTTCCAGTGGTTTATGGTGTGAATTACATCTTAATTAAAAACATCTGATCAGTCTAGCTTTAGTGCTAAGCTTATTTCACTTTTTAACCTTTTTCTTGAAATTATTACTCCATAATTGAGCATGTCATAATTTTCTGTTAAACATAGGGAAGGTGTGGTATGGCACTTTCAGACACAGAGCAATAAATGCTTATTAGTCTATTAAAATATATTGTTGCCAGCCAAGGTAACAGCACTCTACCCAGATGGGTAATCTAGAAGTTTTAGTTTCCAATTGTGGTCAGTTTTGTTTTATAAAGGTGGTGATATCAAAATCTCTTTAACTGTACATTCTCTACTTTGCAATGCAATTCTGCTCTGCACCCTGTCTAAATTTCAAACCTGCACAATCGTGAGCTTAATATAAGGGTTATATTTCACTGCCCCAATTTTGGGGTAGCTTGTTAATCATCAGTAGCAACCAGTACACCAGCTGGTTGCCTGGCCTGCTTTCCCGTTTGTTGACCCTGGGTTTGATTCCATAGACATGGTGTGTTTCCTGCCCTGGTACCACCACCTGTGTCCACCTGTTTTATTGCTTTAATTCCGGCTCTCTCCCTATCTGATTATTCATCTCCTTTCTCTCCACTGCTCTATTTAAATACATCTAGGGCCAGCAGCAGCACTGAATTAATTTAATGTTTCTCATTTCATATATTTATCAAACTCAGATTTGTTCTGACCTTTTTGCAGCTAAATGTAAAATAAAAGTCAAATAACTCTTCAAATCAGGTAGGGGTAGTGGTTAAACTCGAAACCTGTAATCCTGAAGGAAAAATACACACAAGCCACACAATTCTAAATCTCTTAAAGTAACAGTTTTTTTTAAGTGTTTCTCTTTCTGAGTACTCGCTACTAACATCAAAAAGAAATCCCTTTTCCTCAGTTCTTCATAATTTAAAAAATATCATTAGTTTTGGGGTAGTTCATCTGTCTTAACCAAAGGGATATGATTTACATTTATACCTAAACAGGTTTTTCATTAAAAATAAAAAAAAAAAGAATATGCTTGGGTGGTGCCTGTGGCTCAAAGGACCAGGGCGCTGGCCCCATATGCCAGAGGTGGTGGGTTCAAACCCAGCCCGGGCCAAAAATTGCAAAAAAAAAAAAAGAAAAAAAAATATGTTTTATTGCATTTATTATATTTAATGACATCTATGATAATAGTTGTTTTATATACATTTCTGGCAGTATCTTATACATTTAAGGAAATTATCAAAAATGTTATGGAAATATTTATACCATGTATTTGAAAAGCTTATTCTGTTCTTTGGAGCATGACTCTCATCGTGAAATCCAAGCAGAAAAAGCAAAGCTATTGTAAAGTATTTATTTCTTAAAAATTTCAAGGGAATTGAAATTGTTCCCCCAATCTGACGCTCTGTGGGAAATGTTTTCTGTCAGAGGCAGAAACACGCTTTGTTCTAGCTATGTCAGTTCATTGAACTTCGCGCACTGCAGACGTGCGTCTGGGGCCTGGCCCTCACCGTCTACCCCAGCGATTCTGCAATGCCAATGTTTTTACCCTGTGACTTCTGCCAAAATGTTGGAGCCATAAGAGAGACAAAACAAAAAAACAAAAAACTTCCATGTATGTTTAGAATTGTGACAAAATGAGAAAGAAAGAAAGAAAAAAGGAAAGTTAAAAAATGTATGAGCCAAAGTGTACACTTGAAAATAGGAACCTGGAAGATGCTTGCCTTTTTTTTCCTAAGTAGCTATTTCCAAGCAGATGTAATAGAAATATTTTGTTATTCTTATAGTCCTTTATTGTTTGTATAGTCCTATAAACTGCTTTTTCATATACATGAAGCAAAAATAAATGTATCTTAACCTCCTATGAGGACTTTATAAATATACAATTATGTTCCTAGTGACCAATGTGAGTCCTGTCTTTACTACTTACCAGCTTTTTTTAATCTAGGGCAGGTTAATTATTCTCATGAATAAAATAAGAATAAAACTAGTCTAAATAGTGCCCATTGCTTAAAGTGGAATAAATGCTCAATTCGTGTTTATTACTTTATATTTGCTCTTAAACCAATGATAAATGATTTATTAGGTACTAGAAAATTTGTGGAAAAAAGATACATGGTCTTCAACAATGTTTAAAGTTTGCAGTATATTATGCTCCTTTAAGTAATCCTATACCCAATTGCTTTTCAGCATTTTGGTCAAGATCAAGTGAAGTAATTCTATATTTGTCAAACTCAGTCTGTTTATTTATACTTAAAATAATTGGAAACAGTTGCCTGATAAAATTAATCTGGATAATTCATTATTTCTAACACTTTTCTACTAAAATATCCTTTGTCCTTTCCCCCCAAACAACAGCCTATTCCTACTAGCTTATCCTTTGCATTCTACTTCTATTTTGACTTAGAGATCCTTTTTTTTTGCTTTTAAGTCAATCTGTTTGAACAATATTTATTTTCTCTTCCCCTTAATCAATACCACCTGCACACTATTCTTTTCTCTCTCTCTCTCTCTGCCACACAGAAATCAATCCACTACCAAGATATGTGTATTCCTCCTGCAGAGGACAAATCTTCCTGGTGCCATATAGAGCCAGAGACACATTTTATTTGGTCCATGAAGTTTTTTTAATTGGTCTATTCCTTCTTCACTGGTGTCATTTTTATAGGTTCATCAACATTATATTCTTTCCTCAGCTGATTATTTTTAAGGGAAGACGCCCTCTATGACAGAAATTGGGAGCATTATTTCAATAGTTGTAGGAGTTTTGCCCCAATCAGTAAGAGCTCTTCCAAGAATAGTTTTTGGTGGGTCTTTTTCTGAAAAAGAAAAAAAAAGTAATTCTTTATATTTATGAACTAAATTGTTCTTTCAAAAATGGAAGAATTTATTCACTTTTCCTGTGGAACCATCTAGCCTTGAGCTTGTTTTTTTCAAGTACACACAAATGTGTCCTGTCAGACTCAGATGCCTCCATAGTCCATGTTTTAGTGTCTTTTAAATCTTCAGACAATGTGACAAGTTTTCTGTTAAAGTTTAGTTGAGTTGTTATTCTTAAAGCATCATGATTTGGTATTTTATAGCCTGGGCAAGCTCTTTCAAACTCCGACTGTTTTCAAAATTTAACCAGTTTATATATGCACATAAAGGTTTTAGTAGAGGGCCATTAAAGTCACATATAGTAAACTGACCTATGTGTCACTTCTAGGTTTTTTTTCCTCTCCCTCAAAGTCACATGCAGAGTCCACTTAGCTTCATAATCCGAAAAGCCTCAGTCCAGCCACATGACTGCAACCCAAAGTCCATGTATAAAACCGTATGGAAAGGTGATAATTTAGGATCAAAGAAAGGAAACAACTTTGATGAAATAATGTTAAAGTGCAAATAAAACCTGTACCCGCGTTATTGGTGTTACATCAATGTGAGTTTCCAGGATTTAAAAATGTGCTATGCTATAAAAGGTGTTATCATAGAAGAGAGCTGAGTAAGATGTACAGAAAAAAACCTCTGTGTTATTTTTGCAACTTCCTATAAGTGGTAAACCATTCAAAAATAATAAATTATAGAAATTATAAAATTTAGATACATGTGCTATGCTGCACAATTTACTTCATAAGTATTTATCGTACTTGAGATTCTGCTTCATTGGAAAGAACCAAAATGCAAACTACAGATATGTATATTATTTATAAAAGAAAAAAATTGTCTCCAAAATAAACCTAATTAATGCCACTGACCCCTACAATTAAAAATGGATAAAATGACACATTTTATATTTTACCATAATACAACAAATAAAAAAGAAAAAAACATATATGTATATATATGTATGTCAAAGAGTAGAACGCACAATTTTACCTTCATTTTACTTGCTTTTGCTTTTATTAAGCTCAGATTCTTGCATAATTTATGATACATAAAAATCAAAAGAACATGTTGGAAGGGAGGCACCTCCAAGAACATCTTAATCCCAGTGATTACTTGTTCACCAGCTTAGAGGCAGTTTCATTATCATAATAAATTATATAATCATTATATAATTATCTATAATTATAATATCATAGAACTATAATTATAACTAAATGAGCATCTCCTAAGCAACTATAATATGCCAGGGGCTATACATAACGAAAAGACGTTTTATTTTACTGGCTTTGTTCCTTTCTAATTTTGGCAGGACTCTGTCCCTTCTATATCTTCTGATACCAAAAAAACTTCCTTTTAGAGTAGATTTCTTCTATACTGACTTTATAAACTTTGAAAGTTTTTCAAAGTATCTGAATCCATTTTTTTTTATTAAAAAGGAGCAGAGCCATGATCCTAATTCTTACTGAACTTATAAAAAAAGAAATTCCCCAAGGTATTTATATTTATGGGACTCAAAACAGATGTCCTATTAAAGTGTTTTGAGATTATATACGGAGAGAAGCACAAAAGCTTGAAGGCAAATAGGAAGATTTTCAAAACTTGTATAATGTGCTTTGATGAGAGAAATCAAAGGACTGAAGATTTCATCACATGCAGGACTTTAAAGTCTAATTATAAGAGTCCATCATCTGAAGCCAAAGGCCAAAAAACTAATTCTTAGTGGTAAATGTAACTGAACTGAAGCTCATTTTGCAGAAGGGTAGTGAGAGCTTCCAGAAGCCATGGCTGCCTCGGTCCTTTGCTCCATTTGCTTCATTGGCAAAATTTTGCAGGAATATAAGACAAATTTCAGAACTCACCAGTCAGAAGGCCTCTCGTGCATTTTCAGAAAGGAAGAACTTCTGACCTAATGTGAGTCCAATCAGTAAAATTCCATATATATTCAATGACCAGGCCAGGCTATGAAGCATAATGTGTTACTACTGGTAAATGAAGCCTTTGAAAATATTTATTTTCTGAAAATTAAAGGCTTATTACTTTATATAGACAACTCAGAGAAGATCTTATATGCAATAACAATTACGAAACCCAAAATGTAATCTGGAAATTCATAAGACAAGGTCACTGACTGTGTGGATGAGTTTCATTTTTCCCCAGGGAATGAGCTACACTGCCGAGTTATCCATGTCTCTGGCAATGACCTTTGCATTGCTGAAAAACTGAGTTATTCACAACACGTAAAAGTATACAAGCTCAACATGGAATTCTCATTGTTCTTTAGCGTAATGTGTATTATAGTTGGACAGTGCGTGGAAAGATTGTACAAACTGACATTTAATAATCAGGTTATTTAAATAATGTAAGATTCAATAATTTTTTTTTTTTTTTTTTGAGACAGAGTCTCACTCTGTCGACCTGGATAGAGTGCTGAGGTGTTACCATAGCTCATAGAAACTCAAACTCCTGGGCTCAATGGATCTTCCTGCTGCACAAAAAATGTTTCTGATGCATTTAATTTTCTCAACTACCTAAGTAATGGCTGGCACAAACTAGGTGTCTAATAATTACCTACCTACTCTGGGATGTATGTGTTTGTGATATTTCAGTTTAAGTAAAATGGGTAAATTTTTACCAGCACTTTTGTTGGCCCCTGTCAGTGGGAATGATTTCACATGTGGATTCAGACTGTCCTCACCCCAGAACAAGCAATTACAAAGGCAATTTCGAGATGTCTTTGTGGAACAAGAAGCCAGAAAGAAATAAAGTTGGAAATCTCCTGAGTTTCAGACCATCTTCAACTACTTGTATGAACAAGGATGATAGCTAAATATTTCCTGGTAATATCTGGGAAGACCCAGAAGTTCCTGAATGAGTGGACTTTTGCGAGCTCCTTCCAGAAACCACTTTAGTTCCAGCCATTTGCCTGATATTCATAGACACTCAGAGCAAAAAGGGATTTTTATCAGAAAAGGTTTTGATTATGTTTTCTAAGATTACTTCTCATTCATTTAAAAAATAATATGATAAAGATAAAATATATGATTTTTTCAATGTTTAGATAGTGATTATAATTAAACATTTTTCTAGATACCCTTTTCCCAGGGTCCCAATGTTTCTTTGTGTATTTTGCATAATTTTCCTGTTTATTTATTTGGGAATGAATCAAATAGCTCTACTTTTTACAAATGTGCTACAAGTCCAGAAATACATTTTTGCTATGACTGAGTATCATCCATGAAAATAGTGAGGAGACACTGAGTTGAGCAATTCAGTTCAAATTGGGAGGAGAAGGGAGCGGGGAGCTCCCACCTAACAGGCACACTGGTGCCTAACGTGAGGCTACACGGGTGCACCTCCCAATGCTGGATACAACTGCAACAAGGACTCTACCTAAGAAAGGCAAACACTGTAACCTAGTGTCTGTACCTTCATATTAATCTGAAATAAAAAAAAAAGCTCTTAATACGAGTTTACTTAGCAGTCCTCTTCACTATTGACCTGATCAGGATTTGACTTATTTCTCATTTGTTTCAAATAAACAGTTGTTCAGCTGGTCCTTTCTTACCTGGCATTTGACAATGGTACCTCCTTCAACATACCAGAGACAAAGAGAGATTGAGATTCTTGTACATACTTTTTTTTTGGTAAAACAACAAAAAGCCAATAAACCATACAGATAAATGCCCTCTTCCATTCATGAAGACAGTTTCCAAATAGCCATCTCATATTTGCTACATTTGGTCTGAAACACAGCACAGTTTCAAAATTTGTAATAATTGTGTAAGTGGGATGTATCTGACCATCTATTAAAATTCACATTTAATGCAGTAACCATTTCACACATGGGGTGTGGTAATAGAACAATGGGGGGGTGCTAAGAGAACAAAGTCATGGAGGAAAATTAAATTAAGAAAATCTTATGGATAGGTCACATTTATAATGCAGTAGAATTGTATTTTTATATATTCTGCTTTCATTTTATGATTCACTAGGGCCTGTGAGTTATCAGAGGGTATGGTACATTTATGCCCAATGCATAGAACATAGAGCATAATTTTATCATTTAAAATTATTACACAAATTTATGGTTGCTTGTGACTTTATGACATATTTTCAGTCAAGTCGGTGATTTATTTGACGCTTGCTCTACCACATCACATCCAATTATAACATTGTTCCTAGGAGGAAATATAAAATTTTTATAACAATCGGCTCTATAGTAAGGTCGCTAAGAATGCATTGTGGTGACAAGTGGGAACATCCCGCAGCAGTTTTATGAACTCTACTTGGCAGAAATTTATGGTTAAGGGATAAAATGTCCCTTGTGCATATTTGAAGTTTATGTGAAGCAAATTTTAGACTGTTGAGGCATTGAGGACAACCTCTCTGACAGAATCCATTCTGCTCCTCTTCTGACAGGTAACTAGTGTGCAGATTGATGTGAAGGTACAATGTTTAGGATATATTGTTTTCATTTCTGAGGTAAAGTGTTCAAATCATAGGTGAGCCCTTTATCCAGGGGGCCTGCTGAGCACCCTCACACTGTGCACATCAGGTGAGATCCTGCCCACCAGGGGGCGTGCTGAGCACCCTCATACTGTGCACATCAGGTGAGATCCTGCCCACCAGGGGGCGTGCTGAACACCCTCACACTGTGCACATCAGGTGAGATCCTGCCCACCAGGGGGCGAGCTGACCACACTCACACTGTGCACATAGGCTGAGATCCCGCCCACCAGGGGGCGTGCTGAGCACCCTGACACTGTGCACATCTGGTGAGATCCCGCCAGGCACCTTCTTTCCTCCTTCCCTTTTTCCCGCCTCTCCCCTCTTGCTACAATAGTAGCGTTTTTCTTTGGGTATGGGTGTGTAGTTGTTTATATATTGGTTTCATATTAGTATTGAGTACATTGGATACTTTTTCCCCCATTCTTGTGATACTTTACTAAGAATATTGTGTTCCAACTCCATCTAGGTAAACACAAAAGATACAAAGTCTCCATCTTTTCTTAAGGCTGAATAGTACTCCATGGTGTACATATGCTACAGCTTGTTAATTCATTCATGAAGCCCCCAAACATTCTGAGTTCATAGCACTTACACATATGCTATATAAAGTAAAATCACTAGATAAAATAATAACCTGACTCAGAAAGTAAAGTTTAAACATGTACATTGCAATGATTACAATAGGACATTATTTTGAATATTTTGACTCTTACATTGATATTATAATATTTCAATATTATAATATTATAACGTTACATATAATGTATGATAATAATCTACTATTATAGTATTATGGTACTATTGTTGCATAGAATATTGAATTATGTATTTAGAAGGCTTCAGGTGCAAAACCACATAAGGTTACTAACCTTTTCTGCAAATATTTATATTTATTTGACATCTTTAACACAATAAAATCTTAAAGTGTACTTCTAATTGTAAAGAAGATTTGTCAGCAAATATATAAAGATCCATATTTATAATGCAGTGATTGACAGGAATGAAGATATAATCACAAAACTCTCACTCTGCTCTCAATGGATCCCTAGAGATAAAGTTACCTATATCTATATAGATCTAGATATCTATATATCTATAGATATCTGTATGTAACTATATCTATATGTAACTTTTCAAGATAATACTGCTCTTGGCTCAGCAACCAGATCTTCTTAACCCTTAGCATTAGAACTTTACACAGATGGAGATCTCAACTCTCTCACACATGATATTCAAATTCTCCTATACTGTATCAAATGCATGAATAATTTAAGAGACTGATACACACAGTAATACATTCTGTTACTCTGGAGCTTTTAAAAGTCAATTATTCCTAAAATAGCATTAATGGGAATACCATTCAATGTTCAGTAGATATTTTTCTGAGACTCCTGTGAAAATAATGCTTTAGGGGTGGCGCCAGTGGCTCAAAGGAGTAGGGCCCTGGCCAAAAACTGCAAATAAAAAAAGAAAGAAAGAAAGAAAGAGAGAGAGAGAGAGAGAGAGAGAGAGAGAGAGAGAGAGAAAGAAAGAAAGAAAGAAAGAAAGAAAGAAAGAAAGAAAGAAAGAAAATAATGCTTTAACACAAGTAAAACTTTTCTCTCCAGAATTGTTATAAACATTTCAAATATAGAGACACACATTAACCAGGGGAGTTTATCTATATACTATATTCATGCTCTAGTTTAGAAATACCATATGCATTAATCATATTTTTATGTTATGTACTCAACAAATGTTTCCTGAATGACTATCTCATGTATTAGCTATAGTTCTACATACTGGGAACAAGCAAAAGGATATGGTCTCTCCCTCGGGATGTAGTTTACAGACAAGGGTGCAAGAACAGAAAATACAGTGTATTTATTGCTATTATTTGGGTAAGGAGAGAGTAATATGGAGAAAGCCTGAGAAAGACAAGGGAAGTGCATAAGTAGAAAGGAGCTCATGAAACTTTTGAAATCTAAAAATAGCTATACAGAGTAGAAGTTAGTGTGGACGATGGAGTGGAAAGGGTTAATGACAGTGATGACACCACGGAGGCAAGCCAGGGCTTTACAAGTTCAAGTTAAAGACTGGACTTTTTCATGGGGGGAAATTGCATAAAGCTTCTCGAAATTATCAAAATTAGCAAACTACCTCTTGATGGAATTGAAGTACTTTTAGTTCATCTTTTTATGTGTTTTGATGATGACTTTAAGTTGATGTTGCTAGGAAGTCATACCAAGAATCTGGTGTGATATTTATTGGATTAGAATTAGAATAAAAATAGATAAGAATACAGTTCTCAACACATAATTAATCTTACCTAGATAAAGTTTGGTCCATTAACCTGTAAGAAGGGCTCTGTTACCAACTCTAATTGTAAGACAGACTTAGGAAGCAAAATTTCCAATAAACTATTCTTCCAAGTATTCTATGAAGTGATAAAACTGGTGAGAGAAAATGTTTAGTGACATTTTCTGTAGCAAAGCTGCTACAGAAGTCTATCTCCACTTAACAGAAAAGCAACACAATTTTAATTTCTATCTATGTATATAATATGAGATGTTTATATTTTAGTTCTCGGCATATTCAATATATTTGTCTCTTTTTAAAACAAATAATACTTTTAGGCTTCTGTGAACTTTATGCCCCCAAATAAACACAATATTTTAAAAAATCATTCTAGAAGAGGTAATGTTCTAATTATATGTCATATCATTTTAATATTTATTAAAAATATTTTTTATAATACTCGAAGATACTTAAAGTAATTAAAATGTAATTACTTTTATAATTATATAAAAATTATATATAGAATGTTCTCAAAAGAAAAAAAAATTATAATAGGAGCATCTCTTCATTTACTATACTCCTTTGTTTTATTTAATTGGGAAGATGTGTGTTACAGAGCAAAGAGAAGTTGAATAATTGGTAGTCACAGTTTAATTCTTGTCCTAGGTTTACTTTTATTTAGGTATTATTTAGAAGAGTGAATGGACTTGTTGAATTATATATATGTGGATATAACATTTGATCACTTATTTCACTATCAGTGACAAGAATGTCCATAACTTTTATGAACACATCAAATAAACATAACCACCAAAACAAATGTAAATTATTAACACAGAGAACAGCAATACCCCTTCAACCAGTAATCAGCTATAACGATATCTTACTTATAATAAAAACTCTAATTGGGGCAACACCTGTGGCTCAAGGAGTAGGACACTGGCCCCTATACCAGAAGTGGTGGAATTTAAACCTGGCCCTGGCCAAAAATTGCAACAACAACAACAACAACAACAACAAAAGCTCTAACTGTATTTAACTGTTGGGAAACTGACAAAAAGAAAAGCTCTCAAAAAACTTGTAAAAATGATACCTTTGCCTACATGTTTAGGAAAACACTTCCATTTTTAAACTCTCTCTCTCTCTCGCTCTCTCTCTTTTTTTTTTTTACCTGATTCTATTGCCACAGTGTTTTAGTTTCATCATTTAATTAATTGATTATGCATAATAACCTCAAATTATTACTGAACTTACAGAAGTATTTGATCATAGAAATATCTTGTAGGAAGAAAATAGTTGGAAATTTCACACAGAATAGAGAAGGACTCATTGTACTTTTTACATTTTCTTAAAAAATAAAGAGAAATACTGATGTTTCCAGAAAAATAAAGTTTTAGGGAATAAATAAAAAGAAAGAAAAAAAGTATTTTCAGAAAAATATTGAGAGTATTTGTTGCCAGCAGGTCTACATTAAAAAGAAAAAAAAACACTAAAGCATGTGGTTAAAGTAGAAAGAAAAGGGAAATATGTAAATATAAAAAGGAATGAAAAACCCTAAAAGAGAAACTATATGGATAATGCATTATGAGTTGATATTGACTTGACTTTAGTAAATTATTTGTAATAATTGTAGTTTCCTATGATGTTCAATAATAAGTATATTGATATACATACTCATGATAATGTAAAAGGTGGGAAAATAGTGAATGAAATTTAACAGTTTTAAGGTGTCATGAGAGTGGTAAAAATAATCATGTGTTTTAGACTCACAGAGATTACATTGAAATACCTGATGTATACCTTGGATACTTTTTCTTCCATTCTAGAGATACTTTGCTAAGGAGAACATGTTCCAGCTCCATCCATGTAAATATGAAAGAGGAAAAGTCACCATCTTTCTTTAAGGCTGCATAATATTCCATGGTATAAATTAGTACCGCAATTTATTAATCCATTTGTGTATCGATGGGCTCTTGGACTTGTTCCATGACTTAGCAATTATGAACTTGGCTGCAATAAACAATCTGGTACAGATATCTTTGTTGTTCTGTGATTTTTGGTCATCTGGGTATATACCCAGTAAAGGAATTATAGGGTCAAATGGCAAGTCTATTTTTAGATCTTTGAGTATTCTCCAAACGTCTTTCCAA
>CAUYON010037680.1:0-14969 GCA_963573935.1 Arctocebus calabarensis | reverse complement strand
TCTGTCTCAAAAAAAAAGAAAGAAAGAAAGATGAAAGTCATTTGAGAGCTGGAGATGGATGGTGGGGATGGTTGTGCAACAATGCGAGTGTACTGAATGCCATTGAACCAGACACTTAAAAAGGTTAAAATGGTAACTTGTAGGTGATGTCTATTTTTACGCAATTTTTAAAAAAGCAAGAAAGAAGAAAAACCAAGTCACATGGGAAAGGGCACAGCTCGTACTCTGGACAGGACTCTGAACTCACAGACTGAGGCCACCTGGCTGAATCCTAAGCCTTGTAGCTTTTTTCCCACATGGCAATGGAAGAAAGAGGTAGAACTCAAAGAGGCAGATGTGAAGCCTGCAGAGTAGTACGGGGAATCCCTGTCAGGGAAGAGGGAAGGTAGCCGCAAGAGAATCCTGCCCTGGAAACTGCAGACATGGTCACTCGTGAACAGGTCACAGGGAATCAATTACTATTTTAGTTCATAAGAATCACCTGAGGATCAGATGAGCCTGCAGATTCTGATTCAGTGAGCCTGGGGTGGAGCTGGAGACTCTGCCTTTCTAACCAGCTTCCTGGTGATGCCAGACTGCAGGTTAGATTGTTTGCAGAACTGCTGTATCAGGTGCTATCGTTCTTCTTGAGTGACCTGTGGACACAGTTGGTAGAGCCTCAGAAATAAAACCCCATGGTGACTTGGGGCACTTGAGGGCAAATCATGTTAGTGCAATTGGGCCAACAGATTTCTATCCCTTGATAGAAATATTAGGCCATCTCTGATGGCCTAATAGCTGCAGCTCTACAGATAAAATTTATACCAGGAAAAAAGTTTCACTCATCAAAAACACCTATTAAGAGGGAGCGAAACCATCAGACACTCAGAATGAATGTAAACTGATTTTTGGATGCCAGAACCAGACAGATCCTAAGGCAATATTGGTTGTAACGGGTCACTTCAGCGGTTCGACCTTCCCACCTGCCCAAGATGACAGAGCCTCTAGCACAATACAAAGGCCACTGGCATCCTTGTCCCTTAAGGACTTCCCTCTGGGGTTCATGATGAAAAAGGTGGGTTAGTGTCCCTGTAATCTCCATCAGCAGCACTGCAAGCACGCCAAATAAACATGCCAGTGAGCCACCAGGATTTCGGGTGGGAGAGCAGGGTCACCCTGTCGGCCCCTCTCGCACCGCTTTGTGAGCCTCTCTCGGGGAGACTGTGGGAGTGCAGGATCCTCCTTTACCTTCTCTCTTTGTAATTCCTCACCCCCCGACAAGAAGTTGGAAGCCAATCAGGAGAGGTATTAGCAAGAGAAAGATTTATTTGCCTCCCAAGCACTTTTGGATCAAGAGTGTGAGGATTCAATGCAAAAGAAATATGCCAGCACAGGGCCAAACAGGATGATGTCAAATGGAGTGATTGGCCCAAACCCACCGGCAGGGCAGGTGGGAGGAGAAGGCTGGGCCCGTGTGTGGGGGAGGAAAGGACGCAGATGAGAGGACAAGACGAGGAGCTTCTGGGCCCAGGAGAAGAGCTTGATGTGCACAGAAGGCAAACCAGGAAGAAGAGTAAGGAAATATTCTGAGGGGACAATGGATGTGCTACAAATGAGCCTGGGGTCTCTCCGGCATTGACGGCTTGGTGGGACATAGCCAGAGGGTTAATGAAGACTCCTCAGGCAGCTCTTTCACACACCAGCTGGCGACAGCTCTTAGACTTGAGTGCCTTAGTGTTTGAGGCAATGGGGATAACCGTTCTGGAGGTACGCACAGACACCAGTGGGGACCCTCCAAAGCCACCACTGGTTTTCTGAATGTCAGCCCAGTTTGTTAGGCTGGGTTTGTCAGATCCTCAAAAACATGATTAAAATCCTCAGGCGAGGTAAAGGATGCTGGGTGGAAACTCAGAAAGGAAAACAAGGGGAATATTGCCTTAGGAGAGTTTGCTGGAAAAGTTTCTCTGTCACTCTCATAAGAGGACTGATAGTTGAACAGACAGGTGATTTTAAGGCTCACATCTCAGATTCTAAATCTATATATTTTTTGAAATGGGGGGTCTTACTCTGCTCAGGCTGGAGTATAGTAGTACAGTCACAGCTTATTGTAACTTCAAAATCCTGGGCTCAAGTAATCCTCCTACTTCAGCCTCTCAAGTAGCTGGGAATATAGGAGGCACATAGCACTATGCCTGGTTGTTTACTCATTTATTTATTTATTTTAGAGACAAAAATTGTGTTGTCTAGGATGGTCTTGAACTTCCAACTTCAAGCCATCTTCCCATCTCAGCCTCCCAAAATGACGGGATTATAGATGTGAGCCACCACAACTAGCCTAAATATATTTTAACGTATGATTTAAAAAGCAAACAGATAAAGATCTGATCCTCTTCCTTGAAAGAATGGTGTACAGAATTGTGGGGTGTGAAAACAGGACCTCAGAGTCCTGTTTTTCCCCAAATCTGAATAGTAATCTGAGACTTGGGCCAATAGAGTGGGATAGGTGCTGGGAAAAGCTGCCTTATTATTGGTGGAAATAATTACCCTCTAGATACTGAGTGTGTTTCCCCGAAGAGTGAAATGCATGTGTGAACCATGGCCAGAAAACTGTAGTAACCGACCCGGCAAGAAGACCCGTAAGGCTCCTAATTGTTTCAGCCTGAGTCTCCGTCCGTCTCAAACCCCCCTTTTTAGTTTAATTCTGAGAACAAGTTTCTGACAAGGAAGTTCTCCAAGTTCCCTGACTCCCTAGTAATGTCTAAACACAATGATGAGAAACTTACCTCAACCCCCCTGGCTGGGTTCAAACAATGGTGGAAACTCACTCAAGCAGAGTTTCCCAGGTAACTGAGTTTCCCAGGTACTGGGCTTTCCAAGTTGTCCCCAAGGTTACTGAGTTACCCCCCTGACCTGCCAAGCAGCTACCTCCTGAGCCAACTACCTGACTATAACCCTGCCCCCAGCTAACAGCCACGTCTTGCTTTTGTTTTTGTTTGCTTGCATGGCAACGAAAAGGGTATAAAAGGCTACTTGCTTCTTTGTCTGGGGCCGTTTGCCTTTTAGGGGCAGCGGTCCTTCTGTGCAGATGGAACCACCTGATTTGGCCATTTGCCCTTTGGGGCAGCTGTCTGTCTGTACAGATGTAATAAATGACCACCTGATTTGAGCTGTCTGTCTTTTTAGCAGCAGCCCTCTGTGCAGGAGTAAATAAAATCACCTCTGATTTGTACTCAAAGTGGGGGTCCATATTTTTCGTACGGGTGGCTGTTACAACAAAGCTTTTCCAAGAACCTGCAGTAATGGTGGGTATGAAAGGCTGATCAATACAGTTATTTGAACATCTTGGAGGCCCAGTACTTAAAATATGTCAGGATCTCAAAGTAAATGGAGCAGTGAAGCAGGACCTGTGCCTCCTTTTCAACACAAATAAACATGGTTAAGACTATCACACAAAAATATAAGACATGGTGTGTCTGTCCAGGATTCCTCTGCTTAGGATCTAGGTGAAACATCAGAGGTTGGACCCAACAGCCAGCAAGAGGGACCCGAGGAGGGTGCCTTTGTAATGTGTTTGTTCTACCATCAATCATTGGTGCCCACCTCATCCACACTGCCCCCACTGCTCTCAACACTCTACCTGGGCTCACCCCTCTGACATTAGAACCTTGTTAGGGTTCTACTCTCAGAACTCTCTTTTGGGTGCGTTGAACCCATGAGAGCCATTCAGGAAGGCTGATGTATTAGGAATTTGTTGGATGTTTTGTCCATCTGAGGAAAGCTCACTTCTGATGGTCATTGGCAGGACTCCATGCCCTGCAACCTACTGTGGAAACTCAACTGGGGAGATTGTGTGACTCCCACACTGCCAGCCAGGGCTCATGTCATTGACCTAAGGTCAACCATTCATATGCTCCAGCTGAGTGCTTAAATCCCGAGATAGCTGCACAAAGGTAAAAGGAAAATCCAGATATTATTTACAGCAACAGCAGTAATGTGCTGGGCCAATCTACTTGCCTAATCATCTCTGTAGTGTGACCTTCACTATGACCCCTGGTGTCTGACCTCCTGGTGCCTCTGTCTAGTTTTAAGTCTGGATCATCAGATTTTGTATATATTCTAGAAACTTCCCAATAGTCTACCCAATCAATTCCCAGCAGTCAACCCAACAAATTCTTTCTTTGCTTATGTTATTATTTTCTGTTGCTCACCATCAAGAAACTCAACTAATATGGCTGTACACCTTGTTCTCATATTAGTTTCCTATTGTTTCTATAGCAAATCACCATAACTTTAGTCACTTAAAACAACACCAATGTATTATCTTATAGTTCTGATGGTACAATGTTTGAATGGGTCTCATGGGCTAAAATAAAAGCGTGCATTCCTTCTGGAGGCTCTAGGGGAGAATCTACATCCCTGCCTTTTCTAGCTTCTAGAGGCTGATGGCTTGTAGCCCCTTCCTCCATCATCAAAGAGCATTACTCCAACCCCCACTGTCACATGTCTTCTCTGACCCCAACCCACCTGTCTTCTTTTTGTAAAGACCCTATCGTTACATTGGGCCCTACTCAGATAATTCAAGGCAGTTTTCCCATCTCAAAATCTAAACTTAATGCGACACAAGGTAACCTATTCAAAGGTTCCAGGATTAGGATGTGAACATTTTGGAGGTGGTAGTGGAGGGAAGGACCATTATTTTGCCTACCCCAGCTCTCTAGGGAAGCTGTAGCTTCAGAAAGTATCAACTGGGTGCTATGGTCTGAATGTATATGTACTCCCCAAATGTAATATGTTGTAAATTTCACACCCCAGGTGATAGTGTTAAGAGGTGGGGCCTTTGGCAGAGCCCTCCTGAGTGGGATTAGTACCTTATAAGAGAGGACACAGAGAGACCCCTTGTTCTTCCACTACGTGAGGACACAGTGAAGAGAAGGCAAATTCCTCCTGCGCCTTCATCTTGGACTTCCCAGACTCCAGAATGGTGAGAAATAAATTTCTATTGTTTTTTGCTATAGTATTTTGTTTTAGCAATCTGAATGGACAAAGGCACTGGCATATTTAGGACAGATGGAACAAAAGGGTGACATAGAGTGATTTGCAGAATTCCCACCCCAGCCTGACAACACATTCTTCCTCCCCACTTCTGGTAACTACTGAAGTTGATAGAGGAAATGGTTACTCTCACTAATGAGCAAGGGAAACCAGATACAGAGGAAACAATTAAAGCAAAACGGACACAGGCCTTGCCAGTTAGGGTGAATATGGATTTAGCACAGCGGTTAGAATCTCTGCTTCTTCTTTACAGGGTTTGGGAAAGCCCTCTGAGGACACGTTCCCAAGGAATGTATCCTGCCAAGCATAGGATGGAACCCTGCAAGCCACCACACAGGCTGGTTGCTAGTTGACTATCAAGATAGAGGCTCAGAACATGAGCTGAAGACCATAACTAGGAGAATAAGGGGAACTAGAACCCATAGCTTGTAAAACATACTTCCCTCCTGCAGAGTGGAAATATGTCAGACAGAGCTACTAAGAGCTTGGGGAAGGATAACGGCCCCTCTTTTAGCTTTGCTTGTGGAAAAGAGACATTTCATGTAAACTACCTCTAAGAAAAGAACTTACACCTAGTAAGACAAATGTTAGAGTAGATTTTATGGTTGCAGGGATCTTAGAAATTTATAGAAGGATTTTTTTAAACAATAAAAGTGCTCAATGTTTATTATGCAAATGAATGTGTGAGTGAATACATAATAAGCATAAAAGTATGCAGTAGGCTATGTATCTGATGTGACTGTCATTGTCTGTTCAGTCCCAGCACCTGTGTGGAGGGACCGTGCCGCATCTAAGGTTGTAGCTGACAGGAACCATCACTGACTGTCCAACAGCTCTGTGTCATGGGGCCTGGCTTGAAAGATGAAATGGACCAACCAATGCCTTTTGAAATTTGGAATAAGGAGATTGAAACACTGACTCAATAACTCATAAATACTGACTCTGACTCATGAAGTCATAACCATTAAACCATTAAAGTCAAAGTAAAGCTAAGACCTGGCCAGGAGATAAAAGGAGGTAAGAAAGCAAACCAACTGACAAAGCACCCTACCACGCAGCTCATTTCTGTATACCCACTTCATTTTCCTATCTGCATACCCACATGCTCATGCACATTTTCTGAACCCACATCATTTGACTTTGCCTGTAGGTGTACTCCTAGGGTCCTGACCAAACTCTCCACGTCCTTCACTCAAATATCATCCATCGTTTGCCCAAAATGTACCTCCCTTTGTTCAAAACATTTGGAGCTCTCCCTGGTCCAGCTTAAGTACAGAAAGAGCAGGCTGTGAGTCAGACTCCTCTGATCCAATCAGGTATGAACCTAGAGTTGGGGTCACATATTCCCTAGGCCTGCTCCTTGCAAGGGTAGTGTGGCCAGGAGAAGTTAGGTAAAAAGAGGCAGTTTGGCTCCATAGGTTAAAAACAAAAATTAGAATGGTCACCAAAACCTAAGTTGCAGACTTACTCTTGGGAGTTTCATTCTCTCCCTATCTGGAGACTTTTGCAATTCTTAAGGACTTTACTAGCTGATACTGGCAAGGATCTGAATGGGAATTTGGGGGGTTTGTCCTACTACTTGCTCTTTACTTCCACCAAAATCTTCTTTTATCAAGTTGAACTGTCATGGTATGGAGAACTGATATTTCAGGTTAGAAGTTTATTTCCTATTTTCCCCTTTAATTGAAAATGATTTCACTTTAGCAAAATTAGAATACAATCATGCTGCTGGCAAGTTCTGGGAGATACTTGGAAAATGATTGTTCTGCTCAGAAGCTATGTACATTGCAAAATGCCCACAAATTCCTCCCAATGGTGACACTTATGCACCTTTGCAATGCAACTTTGAAGCTCCTCCCATTAAGACAGTTTGTTTTGCCAGCCCTTAAATCTTCCTAGACAAGAACTACCCACTCAACCCAAAGAATTGTGCAAAGTAATAAAGCTGCTAAGATTTGGGATGGCTTGCTATGCAGAAGCTACCTGATACAGGTGCCTTCTGGGAAGACTTTATAGCATCCTTGGTTTTCTTTCAAGGTCAGGGTCCAGTGATCATTGATATACACTTCAGACTGCACAATCGCAAATCTGTGCAGAGGGTCCAATGAACCTGTGTTCCAGCCCCTCATCTTCCGGGACTGGGTCATATGACTCATTTTACCTTATTTCCACACAATTACATATTCCTGTGAATGCTATCATTATGTATTTGGAAATGTTCTACTCCCTCTGGCTTCCAGTGGGAAAGGTTTATCCCTTCAATTGTTGATGGCATCACCTCAACCAGTACTGTATTACCTTGGAACATTATTGTTCCTTTCACTTTGAGTACACAAATACACAATTTATTAAGATCGCACTATTCTTGCATTTTACATTTTATTTGTAAGTGTAAATGTTTAAAAAGCAAAACAACTAAGAAAGCATTTTAAATTGTTTAAATGTTTAAAAATCTAGACAATCACCCTGAAAAGCACTATTACAATTTCTAGATTCCAGTAAATTTACTTAGAATAGGGAGGATTTCAGATGGAATTTTTTGAAACATTGCCAAAACATTGCTCTGCTATGCAGAACAGACATAACATCTACACATGAGTTACTCTGTATTTTGTTATCAGGAATCCTTTCTTTTTCATTAGCTTCTGACTTCTCTCTCAGTCCTGTAAGGGTCTATTCCCTTGGCCTCTTGTTCTAGAAGCCACATCGTGGAAGCAATGCAGTACAAAGAGATCTCCAGCTAGCTTCAGAGGTCGTAAGTGCAACCGCCATCCCCCACGTTTACCACCTGTGTGACCTCCCTGGACTCCAACAGCCCTCTGTACTTCCTGGCATCTGCTTGTTGTTGCACTAGGCTGATTTTTCCCCCAGCCTCTTCAGGTTTTGCTGCTCAGAGATCATTATCATAGAGGAGGTGACTCACTCAAGCTCAGGGTTCCACCTGTGACCCACCCAAGCTAGAACAAAAATCAGTTTTCTGTACCAATCAATCTTGTATGGTGAGGGGCCATGGGGGCTGGGGAAGGACCACAGTCATCTGAGGATAGATTTCAGCTCTTACTCTAATTGTTTCTCAGACCTTAGACTACTTCAGACAGTTTTGCCTTTCAACTTTCTGTGTTTTGCATACATATTAAGTAGATTTGACAAAGCTGTCTTCACTTAAAAACAAAATTGTGCCAGAAATGAAATAATTGGCATTTTAAATTAGATATTGCTGAAAACATGTATTTTAAATGTTATTTTTAAATTAGAATGTAAAGTAAAGAGGTAAGAAGTATTTGCCTAGAACAGTTCGTATTATGTCTTTAGTTACAACAGGCATTATTGTTCCTTTTACCCTAAGTACACTAATACACAATTTATTAAGATCTCTGACTATTCTGGTAGTTTAAATTTTATTTGTAAGATATAATTGCTTTTAAAGGTTTAAAAAGCTAACCAACTCAGAAAGCATTCAAAATTGTTTTAAATGTTTAAAAATTTATAAAATCAACCTGGCACAGTGGCTCACCCACGCCTGTAATTCTAGCACTCTGGGAGGCCAAGGCAGGTGGATAGCTTGAGCTCACGAGTTCAAGACCAGCCTGAGCAAAAAGTGAGACCCCGTCTTTACTAAAAATTGAAAAACTGAGGCAAAAGGATTGATTGAACCCAAGAGTTAAAGGTTCCTGTGAGATATGATGCCACGGCACTCAACCCAGGATGACAGCTTTTTTGTTCTGTCTAAAAAAAAGATTTGTAAAATCACCATGGAAAGTACTCTTTCAGTTTCTAGATTCCAGAAAATTCACTTAGAAATAGGAAAGCTTTTGAGGAAAACACTTGACGGTATCAGCCATGGGAAAGATTTTATGAAGAAGACTTCCCTGACAATTGCAAAAACAAAAATAAATAAATGGGACTCAATTAAACTGAAAAGCTTCTGTACAGCTAAAGAGACAACAACCAAAGCAAACAGACAGCCTTCAGAACGGGAAAGGATATTTGCAAATTATGAAATGTACAAAGGCTTGATAACTAGGATCTACAGAGAACTCAAATTAATCAAAAAAAAAAAATAGCAAACAATCCCATGTATCACTGGGCAAGAGACATGAATAGAACCTTTTCTAAGGAAGACAGGTGAATGGCTAACAAAGATATGAAAAAATGCTCATCATCACTAATCACTAGAGAAATGCAAATCAAAACCACCTAATCCTAATGAGAATAGCGCACATCACAAAGTCTCAAAGCTGCAGATGCTGGCATGAATGTGGAGAGAAAGGAACACTTTTATACTGCTGGTGGGACTGCAAACTAATACAATCCTTTTGGAAGGAAGTAGAGAGAATCCTCAAAGAAATTCAAATTAGATCTCCCATTTGACCCTGCAATACTATTACAAGGCATCCACTCAGAAGAAAAAAAATCATTTTATCATAAGGACATTTGTAGCTTATCCCTTCAACTGTTGATGCCATCACCTCAGCCAGGACTGAGGTACAGCTCAGTTTACAATCACCAAAATGTGGAAACAACCTAAATGACCACCAACCCAGGAATGGATTAACAAGTTGTGGTATATGTCTACCATAGAATACTATTCAGCCATTAACAAAGATGGAGACTTTACATCTTTTGTATTAACCTGGATGGAGGTGGAACATGTTCTTCTTAGTAAAGCATCACAAGAATGGAGAAGCAAGAATCCAATGTACTCAATTCTAATATGAAGGCAGTAGATGATCTAATACCAGGTGGGTGGTAGGGGAATAAGGGAGTGAGGAGAAAGGAGGATGGAGGGGGATGGGGTCAGGGTGTATGGCACACCTCTTGGGAGTGGAACAAAATTATAAGAAGGACTTTACCAAATAAATGCAATGAGTGTAACCTAATTCTTCATATACTCAATGAATCTCAAACAATAAAAAAAAAAAAGAAAGAAATAGGAAGGATTTCTCATGAAATTTTTTTGAAACATTGCCCAAACATTGCTCTGCTATGCAGAGCAGACCATTACTACTAAACATGAGTTAGAAATAAGAAAATAGAAAGACTAAGAATGGCCAAAAGTGCCCAAACTAGCACATCAAAAGATGTACACACAATTCAGCCCAGACTTCACTAAGATCCTAAATAAAACACCAAAATGCCTGAAAGTTCAAAATTCTGTGGGGAGGAAAGTCATAAAACTCCATGGTTCATGGAAATGAGCCAAAGGCCTGAGAATCTCTGGGAGGCCACACTGGAGCAAGTCTCAGAGTCTAAAGGCCAAGAAACTGGAGTCTAATGTCTAAGAGCAGGAAGCAAAAAGGCAACCAGCTCTAGAAAAGAAAGAGAGAGAAGGGGGAAGGGGAACAAAGCAATAGGGAGTGGGGGAGGGGGAGGGGAAGAGAGAAAGAGAGAGGGAAAGAGGAAGAGAGGAGGAGAGAGGGACAGAGGGAGAAAGGGAGGGATGGAGAGGGAGAAAGAGAAAGGGAGGAGAGAGAGACAGAGAGAGAGAGCCAAATGAGCTGAAACAAGCTGAACATCTCCCATCTTCCTCCTGCTTGGGTCAGCCACACTCACAGCACATTGGACGGTACCAGCCTACATTGAGAGTGAGTCTTCGTCCGACTCACACCCTGCACCTCTCACTCCATCTCCTGAATCATCAATCTCCTCTGGAAACACCCTCACAGACAGCCCCTCAAGCCATGTTTCACTGGCAACCTAGGCATCCCTCAATCCACCCTGCATCCAACTGGAAAGGCACTAGTCAGTTCTCCAGAAGAGGAGGTAAAGTCCTTGAGTGATGTTTACTCTTCCCCTTGACAACCAATAACTTATATACTACATACAAAATTTTTTTTTCTTTTAAGCCACAGACTCATTCTGGTGCTCCAGGCCATGGCCTCAGCCTAGCTCATAGCAACCTCAAACTCATGGGTTCAAACAATCCTTTTACCTCAGCCTCTCAGGTGGTTGGGACTATAGGTGTGCAATGCCAGCCTTGGCTAATTTTTCTACCCCCTATGAGATAGGGGTCTCATTATGTTGTTAGAAATAGTCTCAAACTCCTCACCTCAAGCAATCCTCCTGCCTTGGCCTCCCAAAGTGCTGAGATTATAAGTATGAGCCACCCTTACTGGCCCCAGTAGCTGGTGTTTATAACTACCTTCTTCCCTTTTCCCTTAGCAAGAATCTCAGCTAGTTGTGATTCTTTACCTTGTGGAGTAACCCAGATCATCATTCCTGAAGTGTCTGGATCATTAGTAGTCCTGCCTGAATTGGGTTGTTATAGTTCCCCATTGACCTTAATCACAGAACATGATAATACTAAAAAGTGCTCTAAAGGATCTCCTGTATTACAGACATATTCTTTCTTTCATCCATCATGGTGTAGTTGTCTAGTTTCCCCTTGGTAGTCTGGATCAGTCATCCCAGACAATACCAAAGTGTCTGGGAGGGCTCTCTTCCTGGTTTGCGGATGGCCACTTTCTTGCTATATCCACACATGGGAGAAAGAAAAATAGCTCTAGGCTCTTTATGTTCTTTTAAGGGTACTAAACCTATCATGATGGCTTCACCTTCATGACCTCATCTAAACTTTATTACACTCCAAAGCCTCCACCATTATCCTATACTCTTCATATCCAGTCTTATACATTTCCTACAGATTTCTGTTTGTACAAATTAGAATACTCAAGTAATTCTTTTGAAATTTAGGATATCTTGTCATGGGTCATATTTTGTACCTCATCTTTAGGCACCTGCTGAAACTTCAGTCTAGTTACAGGTCTAGGAGCAAAGAGGAACAATGGAGCTAGAATCAGCATTGTCCTGCATGATGGCTTCTTCTGGGGAGGGCATTACTGTTTTCTCAGGCCATACAGGATTAAAAGGAGTTGATTCCACTGGGGGTAGGGAATCTCTTCTATTAGCAATGAAGACTCAACAGAATGTAGGGGCTCAGCATCCTCTGTTTTATCAGGATCTTCATACACATCCCCAACTTTTAGTATCCCATTCCTTCCCAATCAATGCCCTCACTTTAGCAATAGGTACCCTGTGAGGCTGGTAATTCTACTTGCATTATAGTTCAGACAGGCACAGGATGAGATTTCGTGTTGGATTTGCTGCAATCTCAGCCCTCCAGCTATAGGAGATAAACGTCTCATTCAGGACACACATAGATGTTTTCAGATCATTTGTGGAGTGCTTGGGCTAGTCATTCAAATCCCCAAGCTCATCTTTTTCTTTCCTTATTTTGCCCTTTGACAATAAGAGTAATCAGCCAAACTCATCATATTCATTAATTTTCCAAAAATAATCAAAAATTCGTATACAGTTACCTAGCTCCTTGCTTCTTGTTAGTGGTTGATTAGGCATATCCAATGGTAATGTTTTGCCTATTTCTATTGCCAGATCATGTTATAAACTATCAGTGTTCTCTTCACTGCTAGAAATAGAATGATTAATATGTTTAAATGTAATCAGGTTAGAAAGCCAATTCCAGAAAGCTTTTATTTTATTTATTTATTTTTTTGAGACACCCATCTCAGCCTCTCAAATTGCTAGGATTATAAGCATGAGCCATTGTACCCCATCCAAAAGCCTCATCTTTAAAATGCTATTCCTCCAGAACCACTCTCAGAGATACATATACTTTATATGGAATTTGCTCACATGATTGTGGAGGCTGAGAATTTCTAAGATATCCAGTCAGTAAGCCAGAGACTCAAGAAAGCCTGTGGTGTATTCTAGTCTGAGACTAAGTAGAGCAGATGGTGTGAGCTGCAGGTCAAGGACAGAAGACTGATAGGTCAGCTCAGCAGTCAGATGGGCAAATTTCCCTCCAACTCAGCCTTTTGCTTTTTTCTATTCAGGTCTTCATTTGATTGATCAGATGAGGCCCATGCCCTCAACTACTCCACTGTGGAGTCTTAGCACTTCAGTGTGAGGTGAGGGTACCTCAGGGAAAGGCAAAAAGGGCAAAGGGTGGAAACCACTCCACCAGCTTCCCAACTTAGTTCATGAAGCATTTTGCTAAAAATTATTAGAAAAATAGATATGACAGAGGCTCTTGAGGGTGCAGAGGCTAACATCTGTAATCCTAGCACCCTGGGAGGCTGAGGTGGGTAGAATGCCTGAGCTCAGGAGTTCAAGACCAGCCTGAGCAACAGTGAGACCCCATCACCATAAAAAATAGAAAAACTACCTGGGGGTTGTGGCAGATACTTGTAGTTCTAGCTACTCAGGAGGCTGAGTCTAGAGGATTGCTTGAACTCAAGAGTTTGAGGTTGCTGGGAGCTATGGTGCCATAGCACTCTACCTAGGGCAATAGAGGAAGACTCTGTCTCAGAAAAAAAAATAGACATGATCACTTCTCAACATTTTGGCTAAAATCAAGTATAGAAAAATGGACATGAAAAATAGTAAAACCATTAAAAAGAGAAAGTGAGGAACAGGTTAACTCTGATGCTGCACTAAGAGAATAAGTGTTCCCATTAGGACATTCCAGAAAGGATGCTGATCCTCTGGCTGAAATCTCTGTCCCATTTGTGAGTTAGTGTCTGCCCTACATATTGGGCCCTTGGGCACAATTCATGTCTCTTAACTATTGCTTCTGTCATTTGGAGGGACTACACGTGTTCACATTCCTTTGAAACTCCTGAATGGGAGTTACTAAAGATGGGAGTTAGCTAGCTGTGATGACATGTGCTGAAAAATCTCAGCACTTTGGAAGGCTTACGCGGGATGATTGCTTAAGCCCAGCCTTGGCAGCATAGCAAGGCATTTTCTCTTAAAAAAATTAATTATAAGTAAATAAGTAAATGCCAGGCAAAGTGGCTCACGCCTATAGCCTCAACACTCTGGGAGGCTTAAATGGGAGGCTTGAGGCCAGGAGTTTGAGACTAGACTGAACAAGAGCAAGATCTCATCTCTATAAAAAAATAGAAAAATTAGCTGGGCATGGTGGCATGCACCTGCTGTCCCAGTTACCTGTAAGGCTGAGGCAGGAGGATTTCTTGTGGTCAGGAGTTGGAGGTTTCTGTGAACTCTGATGACAACACTGCACTTCAGTCCAGCAGACAGAGCAAGCAAGGCTCCTGTCTCAATACAAAAGTTAATAAATGGAGTTGAGACTTTTGGAAAAGAAGGAGGCAGCAACTCCTGCCTATTTATGTACAGATTCAACATTATAAGCAATTTCTGAAACATCTCTTTTCTGCCTTTCCACACACAGGACAAGAAAAGAAACAGCAATAAATACTCATCCAAAATACCTGTGTTATTCAGAAAAGGTAAAATAATGCCCAGTCTAATCTGTTTCAGTACAGAGATGGCAAAGGAGGGGAAATTTTAAAAAAAGTCATCTTTATTAAGTTCCTGCTTACTGCTAAGTAAACAGTCCAAAGGAGCTGGTTTATTCCTAAATCTGTCAATGAGACAAACGCTGTTGTCCTACTTTTACAGAGTGGAAATGGAGGGTCCCAGGGCAGGATACCCCACAAGTAGGGGCAGGAGCCTGGGTGCAGATTCAAATCTCCAAAGCTGTTTCCACGATCCAAAGCTGGGAGTGAGAAGAAGTGTAAAGACCAAGCTGACTCCATTTTCTTAAAACTAACTCCATCTTGTTCCTCAGCCTTCATTTTGCAGCAGCATGCATACTGAAAGCGTTAAGTAACTCACTCACTCCTCCGCCCCTTGTCCTGTGTCTGTCCCGAGTGATAGCAGCTCCTTCCCAGACTAGCCAAGGACAAGTATTACTCAGTCCCCTAGACCTCCATCAGCTCACCCCACACCCCCTCCCTTTTTCCTTTCTGTACCCTTAAAAACCCCCTCCTTTTCCAGGCCACAGGCTTCTCCATTTCCCTGCTATGCCAGGTGTGAGAGGCCCCCAAGCCCAGGCTTGTCAATATACCTCTTGCTTTTGCATCAGATTCAGTCTCTCGGTGATTTACGTGGGG
>CAUYON010037678.1:0-27838 GCA_963573935.1 Arctocebus calabarensis | reverse complement strand
TCTTTAGAGAAGGTTCTATTCATGTCTCTTGCCCATTGATTTATGGGATTGTTGGCTTTCTTCATGTGGATTAATTTGAGTTCTCTATAGATCCTGGATATCAAGCCTTTGTCTGATTCAAAATATGCAAATATCCTTTCCTATTGGGTAGGATGTCTATTTGCTTTGGTTGTTGTCTTCTTGGCTGCACAGAAGCTTCTGAGTTTAATTAAGTCCCACTTGTTTATTTTTGTTGTTTTGCAATTGCCATGGCAGTCTTCTTCATGAAGTCTTTCCCTAGGCCAATATCTTCCAGTGTTTTTCCTATGCTTTCTTTCAGTATTGTTATTGTGTCATGCCTTAAATTTCAATCCTTTATCCAACTTGATTCAATTTTTGTGAGTGGAGAAAGGTGAGGGTCCAGTTGCAGTCTTTTACATGTGGATATCCCAGCACCATTTATTGAATAGGGAGTCTTTTCCCCAAGGTATGTTCTTGATTGGTTTATCAAAGATTAGGTGGTTGTAAGTTGTTAGTTTCATTTCCTGGGTTTCTATACGATTCCAAATGTCTATTTTTCTTAAACCAAAATCTTTTCATGATTGTGAGTCACATTTCATTTTGTGTATACATGATCACATATTTACGCGTTTAAAAAAAAACAGCCATATGTTAACAAAAGAGAAGGTAAATGTCTAGTGTTCAGTATAGCTAAGTGGTCATGAGGGCAACATGGAATTTAGTAACAGACTAAAGGGCTTCAAGGACTGGGTGAAGTTCCTTCCTCTTAGTAGGAAACTGATATTTTTTCTTTTTCATTAAAAGCCAAAAATGACTCTGAAGCCCTTTCCACTAAAGCCCTAGTCACAGGCACTAATGCAGATACATTAGCCAAGACAGTTTTCAAATCACCCTTGAATAACAGAAGAATCACACGTCCAGCATATCACATATCTGGAGAATTCAAACCTTCAGAAATAAATAGCTTATGCAATACATATAAATACAATTTAGAGTCTACACTTGAGACTCTAGACAATTACAAAAGGAGAGAGAATCCTCTTTAAATGGAAAATCAGCTTTGATTCGCAAAAATTACCAGTAAATCCAGGACAAGAAGGAGGCGACCTAGCACTCTGACACTGACACAGATCAGCAGGAGACTCAAAACCCAGACGACAGGAAAAAACAGACACACACACAACAACCATGTCAAGCACTTCTCCAGACCACGTTTATTATAATGCTAATGGGCTGGAATAGAGAATAACCCACTGTTGGTATCTAAACCATTCTGCAGTGTGCCTTGTGGATTGGCTTTGATATGTGCAAATTAAATATGTAGACACACATATATTTTTTCCCACTGTTTAGACTGAGTTTTTCTCAAAGGAGACCTGCAGTTTTGTTCTAAAAAACATCTGGTGAACGAGTGTGATACCAAACATTTGCAGAGAAACAATACCCATAATAGAAGGTGGCCAGAATAGGCCCTAATCCTATTTGCGACACCACCTCACAATATTGCAGGTACACTGCAAATATTGATTCTAGCTATTACGATTTTCAGGGCTCTCATCACAAGATGGGATTCAGAATACTTTTGGAAGCTGGCTATTTTAATTTCTAGAGGCTCAATATAACTGTTGGTGCTCCCAGAGCAGAACAGACACAAGGGCTTTCACTGGTTTATGAAAAATGAAACCATGCCAAACTGAAAAAAACAAATCATCTGTCCTTACACTTTTTATACCTCCTGAATGTTCCTCAATGTTCAGGTGCTTATTTTTCTTCTCTCGTATCTTCACACTCACTTTGTTTTCCCAAAAGTTATTCTTCTTTTGCTTACCTTTTGTCAACAAAGAAATCATGCAACCAATGAGACTAGTTGCTCCAGTTTACTTTGTTTAAAAACAGACTTTCTCCACCATGGAATCCCTGTCAGAAAAACAGCTCCACAACAACCACCACCACCCCCTGCACCCCCACCTTCTTGTCATTAGAGTAGGAAAACCCAGACATTTATCTGGACTTAAAAGTGCCCTTGCCTGAGAAAGTATGAACCTCTGAGCCAGGAAAGGAAATGCCGTAGACAATAGCAGAAACTGCACCGTCCACAAATGCTTGACTTCATGCCACACCCATCGGTGGAATCTGGGACCAGTAAACACATTGTGCTCTAAGCACCATTATTTATTAGAGATAAAAGAAAAAAATCATCTGCTTTGAAAGTCAGCTCAGATCTAATTATGATACATTAAAAGTAGGACATCTGGCTTTGCTCCCCAAAACTTGTTCCTTCCATGTACCTGGCACCCATTTTCTCTCTGGAAACTCCAAGAGGGGCTGTAATTTCAGACTGTGAAGTAATGAAGATGGGAACATGACGGTGAACCCAGGGAACACTGTTTGGAAGTCTTATCAAAAGTCTTTAGGAATTATATGAAATAAGCTCGGCCTACCCATCTTACATGGTTGTTAGGTTTAGTAATAGTTCGTGTAAATTACCTAGAACAAGGCTTAAAACATAGTAGGTACTTCATAAGGAGTAATAATAACAACAATAATGATGATACTAGTAAATTAGAAGTAAACAATCCCACGTTATGAAACAAATACTAACAAATAAAATCTTGGTGTTTAGTCTCACAATTATAAAAGAAAGTCTGACGATGCAATAAGAGATGTTTGACACCTAACCTGAGTAAATTAATAAAGAAAGGAATAAGGAAGAATAAAGAAAAAGAGCAAGGAAAGTGCTAGGTTTACTCCACATCAAGAGATCCCTCCTCCCTTACTTCAGCCTTGGCCTGTGTTCCCGTAATGATGCTGCTCTAACTCTAAGAACTTCCAGAAATCTTTCCAGATCTTTTTTTTACTTGCCGTGGTATCTCTTAACTCTGTCTCGTGACCATACATCTGTCTCTCTCTAGCTGCTGTCTAATGATGCCTTTGTCCAATGGCCTTCCCAGCTCCCAAACGTAGTTCTCACGGGAGCATATGAAGGTCCTCTGATCTCATGCTCTGCCTCCTATCTGCCAAACTAATATAACAGCTCTCTCTGTCACCTTGGAACGAGATCCTTTGCTTTATCCTCCTAGTTATTCCCAAAGAGCAAGTGAAATTTCAATTTTACTGGGCAGTGCCTGTGGTTCAGCAGAGTAGGGTGCTAGCCCCATATGCCGGAGGTGGCAGGTTCAAACCCAACCCCAGCTAAAAACTGCAAAAAACAAAAAAATTTCAATTGTACTGTTGGCTCCTTGTTTTACCTCTCTGGGCTTCAGTTTTCTCATCTATGAAATAAGCTCGGCCTACCCATCTTACATGGTTGTTAGGTTTAGTAATAGTTCGTGTAAATTACCTGGAACAAGGCTTAAAACATAGTAGGTACTTCATAAGGAGTAATAATAACAACAATAATGATGATACTAGTAAATTAGAAGTAAACAATCCCACGTTATGAAACAAGTACTAACTCCATTAATAAAAATCTGATCCCTTATTGCAAAATACATATAGGTCCAATAAAATACAGAGAAGCCAGAAAAGCTTTTTAATATGATATCTACTCCTTACAAACATCTCATGAAAGAGCATAATGAGGGAACCAAGGCGTAGAAGGATTAATAATTCATACAAGGCTAACTAGTTGTCGTGTCCTAACCCTTTTTTGAACCGAGGTGTTCAATCTACACCCTTATTTCCCTGTGCCATTCCCCTGTCATGAAGATACTTACCTTCACTTCAGTACAAGGTAAGCAGACGAAGGACTTGTGCTGTTACAAGTCATCCCAACTCACAGTCGGAAGTGAGTTTTCAGTTAAGAGTTTTCATGATTTGGTATCTCATACAGTCTTTAATGTCCAGAATCCGTCCTTGGTTTAACTGTGATGGAGTCAAAACTTATTTTTGAGCTCTTTCCATCTCTCTTCCTCACTCTTGTTCTTGCCCTTCTTGCAGAACACAGAATATCCTCAAAGTTTCTCTCCAAAAGCACAAAATGCTCACCCAAACCATCCTTTCCTCTTAAGTGATTACCCTCCCTCACTCATTAAAGCTCTCATAAACTCATTATCTTGCTAACTCACCAGCTGTGAGAAAGGGAAGGAATGTTATAAAACAAACTCATCCTTAAAAATTACTAGGTAGGTTAGTAATGGCTGTGTGCAGTGACTCGCACCTGTGATCCTAGCACCTGGAGGCTGAGGCAGGAGGATCTCTCACCTCAGAAGTTGGAGGTTGCAGTAAACTATGACGACATTATTACCCTCCAGGGGTGGGGGAACGAGAGCAAGACCTTGTCTCAAAAAAAAAAAATTATGAAGGGACAATGCATCTAAGTATACTTACTTTGCATTTAACCCCAAGAGGCCACTAATGTAAAATGTCAAACCAAAAACTATCTTATTTAGTTTTTAAGTGAAAGAGATAGAACAATATAAAAGACAGATTTTATGCAGAATATCATTCTTCTATGCTTAACACTTCATCTACAAATAAAAAGCATATAAAATATTTTCCCCACCTCCTGATTTGATCACTGTTTTCAATACTCCCTAGAACTAATTTGCTTAATCCCCATTTAAGCATACCCAAAGGGCAAAAATCAAAGTTTGACCTCTTTTGATGACCAGACCTCATTCTCAACTACATTTTAGTCAATATGGGTCCCTATTATATATTTTATCTTTTTAATTTTTTATTATTTTTGAAGCCAATAAAAATGATTAAACCTATGAGAGTATATAAAATAAAAAATTCTTTTCTTTCTTTTTTTTTTTTGAGACTGAGTCTCACTCTGTCACCCTCAGTAGAGAGCTGTGGCATTGCAGCTCACAGCAACCTCAAATTCCTAGACTCAAGTGATTCTCTTGTCTCAGCCTCCCAAGCAGCGGGGACTACAGGTACCCCCCAAACACCCGGTCATTTTTAGATACAGGGTCTCACTCTGGCTTAGGCTAGTCTCGGACTTGTGACCTCAGGCAATCCACCTGCCTCAGCCTCCCAGAGTGCTGGGATTATAGGCATGAGCCACCACGCCTGGCCCAAACGTTATTTTCTTACCTGTAATTAACCTCTTCTTTCATTCTCCTAAGGTAGCTATTGTCACATTTTCTTATGTACCCTTTTAAATATTTTCCAGGGATATTAACACCAATGTATATAGTTTTATCTGGATTTTCTTTGGGTGTGGTATAACAGAGAAATATAAACACCTTTTTACCTGTTTTTTCATTTGCCTTTCAGATCTTGACATAGATTCATATATAAAGTATTTTATTCTTCAATTATTATATATTATTTAATTCTTTAGATACTAGAATATATTAAACAATTTCCTTACTAGTCATCACTTGGTTTTTTTTTTTAGTATTGTCCTATCATAATACTGCAATGAGCATAATGGTGCAAATGTGTGTATATTTGTGAGCATATTTATAGGACAAAGAGCTAAAATCATAACTGCTGAATAAAATAAAGTGCGTTTTGAATTTTTATCTTCTCAACTTATTGTCCAAAAAGTTTGCTCAGTTTGCATTTTCTCCAATACCACATAAATGCATATTTTTGCCAACATAGTACTTACTGTATATCTTCCTTACCTGTGGGTGTGGCTATCTTTGAACTGTTGATCACATATTCAGTGGGAGGAGCAACAGTAGGGCAGTGACTATAAATTCAGATCGAAGTAGTAACATAAGAAGTACATATTCAAATTGAGATAGTAAGCAGATTCGGTTCATTTATGTTTTATAAATATCTTAAGAATTGGGTTTTTAAACATGTCCTTCAAAAAGAGCATCTTGGAAAGTCATTATTTTAAGGATACTGCCAATATTCCCAATATCTTTGCAGCTCTTCTTGGGTATAATCTTCAAAATCAGCTGTGCTTATTTTTTTATTTTTTCAGTACTTAATGATGGATTTAATTTTTCTGATAACCAAAGGCCAAGTCGTCTAAGAAATAAAATTGGTTATCAAGCAAAACAAAATGCTTTTGTTTTAAAATGAGGTGTATCGTAAAATAGCGTGTGTGTGAATGTGTGTGTGTATGTGTGTGAGAGAGAGAGAGAGATTGAACCTGAAAAATATTTCCAGTGAACAATTTAAATATATTTTACACTAGCACATATGAAAAACTTTTCCAAGGTCACAGCTCTGAAGGACAGTTCTTATATGGATGTAGACACTGTGATGTGTTTGCTTGAAAGGATTGCTTTATGTCTACAACTCATAAAGCCTGTGGTCATAAAACACCTCACGCTGTCTTGGAGGCTGACCACACGTGTGTAAATGATGGTATCAGGTTCTGTCTTAGCTAAGGAGACTTCTGCCCCTGACACAGCTGGACTCCACTTTGTACCCAGATAGCCAGGACCTGCTCTAATGCCATATAATAAATGTGACTTCTAGCTTTACTAGAAGAAGAAAAAAAATTGATTTAGAAAATAAAAGTTGTTAAATGATGAGAAATTACTAAAAAATAAAAATCCTCCCTTACAAAGAAATAAACACAGTATGTGTTTGTTATAAAGACCTTTAAAATTAAAGAGAGAAGGAGAAACAAATCCATCTTGATTCTGCAAGTGCTGCTCGCCAGAGTGACCATGCCCTGGCCGCTCATTCTCCAGCAGCCCTGTCTGGTCACAACTCAGTTCGTATCCAACTGATTGAACTGCCCTCTTTGTCACTTTTCAGTAACACTCCTCAAATTGTCTGCTTGATATTTTAGAAGGACCTAATCTCTTACCACTTTTATTCTATGTCTACCACCTCCATATTTTATCTGCCCATTGCCCTCTTAATAATCCCTTAAAATGTGGATTGTGGTTTCCTGAAAAAAAAAAAAAGCTAGGTTTAAGTCAGACAGAGATGGATTCCAGTCTTGGTTTTTAGTTGTGACTTCAGAAAATGTAATTGACTTTCCTTGGCTTCCCAAATTAAAAATATATATCCAATATTTTAAGTTGTTTGAAATTATTTAAGTGCTATATATTAGTAAAAAACCTGAAAAAAATGATTATATGAGATAAGTGTTGGTGTGTTGGTGTAATAACGTAAGTTGTGTATGTATCATGTATCGGTCATATAAGTTTTATATATAGGTTTTATTAAAAAAGAAACTAATGCAATATTTATTGTTCTATGATGTGCTTTGTTTCCTTTTTACAACATTTCCAATGAATAATTATGTGGCCGGTACTTATATATCTATCCATAGCGACCAAGGGCTACATTAAGTGCAAAAATAACCCTTTCTGTTGTTGTTTACCATAATTGTGGTCGATGTTAGAAGGCTCTTCTCCATTTTGGTTTTAAATCTTCCTCACCCTACTTGCGTCAATTTGCCCTACGTCTGTCTTCTAGTATAACACTCGTAAATCTAATCCCTTTGCCACATAACAGCCCTTTAAAATATCAAAAGTAGGGCAGCGTCTGTGTCTCAAAGGAGTAAGGCGCCGGCCCCATATGCCAGAAGTGGCAGGTTCAAATCCAGCCCTAGCCAAAAACTGCAAAAAAAAATTAAAAGTAAGCTTTAACAAAAATTAAAGTAAGCTTTTCTTTAAGCTGTAAGAATCTCTCTGATTCTTTTCTCAAACCTAAACAGCTTCAATTTTGTAGTTGTTCTTGTTCTTTGCCCATTTTCTCATCTGCCAGTTTTTCCAGGTCCTGGGCATCCTAATCACAGCAGCTGCCAACCCTTTGTCCCCTTCCGCTCATCAAGCCCTCCCTCAGTTCCACCCCTCACCTCCTCAGTGCAAACTTTTCTCCCCTCCTCACCTTCTACTGAACATATACGCTTTTCATTTCTCTCCTCAGCCAAACTTTAAACCATGCATCCTGTTTTTCTTTCTGAACAACCTCTGTCCACCTACCCTTTAGACCCTTGCCATCATAACCTGGCAAGAGAGTATCTCCAAGCTATCTCCAGGTTAGTTTGATCAACTTTAGTATTTCTTCTTTTAATGCAACTAAGAGTTATGTGCATTGTTTTGATCTTTAAAGCATTCTTGAAGGCTAAGACATTAATCAATAGGTATTAGGAAGTGCAAAATAAAGCATTACAACGTGAAAAGAGAAGTTGAGATGTGTATTCATTGCCCAAGCCCAGTTTTATTCTTTTAAATATATACATGTATGGCATAGTTTTTAAAATCCTTAGCTTGGGGTCAGACTTGTTAGATTGAAATCCCAACCACTTAACAGCTGTGTGACTTCTCACGCTCCTGTTTCTGCATCTGTAAGACAGGGATAATAGTAACCACCTCATAAGTTTGTGATGAAGGTTACGTGAGTTACCAGTAACACATGCAAAGTGCTTACAGCATGCCCCACTGTTTGTTTGCTCCAATGACGAGGATGATGACAACACAGAAGAATGTGCCAATATATTATTGCTGGGTAATTTTTATTTTCTTCGTTTTGTTTATCCATATGTTTACCTTATAGTGACATTTTAACATTTATGAAATTTAAAAAACAAAAAAGTTATTTTTTTCAAAAGGAATTGAGGGAAGTGGGTTCCAGTCCTGGCTCTGCCACAACCTCAATCTATGTATATGAGCAAGTCATGTCTCATCATTCTGTGTTTCAATTTCCTAACCTGTAAAATGAGAAGGAAAAGGGAGAAGTGGCAATAGTGACAGTAATAGAATCCTAAGGCCCTCGACACTTTACAAAACACTTACCTATGCAGCAGCTCATCGGGAAACACTCATTAGTATCTCAGCTACTTTGCTGACCAGGCTGCCTCCGGGTGTAAATGCTGATTATGGCCCTGGCCTCCATTAGGCAAAAGCTCAAAGGCCTCAATAGCTTATGCCTTTCCTATTGTTCAACTTTCTCTCTGTAAGAGACCGGGAAGAAAAAGACAGGAAAAGAATAAAACAAAGGTATGCATATTTATGGAACATCTACAATATAGAACATTAGAATGTAAATCTCACTGAGTCCTCACAAAAACCTAAATGGAAGGTTTCATTGCCCACATTTCAGAGATAATTTTCTCATTGAATGTCAGTATCAGTGCCAGGGTCACACAGCTACTAACTTTCAGTCAGGATTTGAATGAAAAGCTGGCTCAGCCCAAAGCTGATGTTCATGCTAAAGTTCCAAGCTGCCTCACTGAGATTTGAGATCCACTGAAATTGGGATGTTGCTTTTAACTCTGCTGATAAACCTCAAAACTACTGAAGGGTTCTGAGAAGGGATACGGGAGGAACTTCGTTTCATTTCAAGCAATGAGCCTATAGATGGCGATATTTTTCAATCATGACTTAGACGTGCTCATCATGAAAGCTTTAATATCAGTGTATTTCAAATGCACCCTGAAATAGCCATACCTCCCAAGTCTATGCAGTAAGTCACTGAGACAGCTATTGAATAATGATAATTCTTCCATAGCTACAGAACAACAGAGGACACACACATCTGAAGAGTGATCATTGATCATATAAATATCGGCAGTGAAAAAGCTCAGGACTCTTTTTTCCTCCTTACTCTTTCTCATTTCATTTCCACCGAGTCATTTGTTTGCTTCCATGATTTGACGAATTATAGCCCTGAGGGCACATAAGAGTGAATTCAGCATTACTATACATTGCTAAAAAGTCCTGAGTCAATCACTTGGAACTTTTTGCCTCTTCACAAGAAGTAGCATTAAAATGAGGGAGCAATAAGCAATGGTCTTGAAATCACGCAGATTTTATTATGTCTGGTCAACTCCATTAAATTACAATACTTGGCTTTGAATTAAATAAAGTCATAAGTACACATTAAGAGACATTTCCATTATCTTCACTCTCATTGTAATAGACACTAGATGCCAGGCACAGTATACTTAGTATACATTGTTACACTTGGGCCTCATCATAATCTCATGAGATAAGCACAGTGACTATGTTCATATTTAATGAAAAAACTGAGACATAAGAATTTTATGTAACTTTCCCCCATGTCACAAAGCAAAAAAAAAAAACCATAAGCCAGGCATGGTGGCTCATGCCTGTAATCCCAGCACTCTGGGAGGCCAACATGGGAAGGTCCCCTGAGCTCAGAAGTTGGAAACCAGCCTGAGCAAGAATGAGACCCTATCTCTACTAAAAATCAAAAAACTTAGCCAGGTATTGTGGTGGGTGCCTTTCATCCTAGCTACTAGGGAAGCTGAGGCATGGGGATCACTTGAACCCAGGAGTTTGAGGTTGCTGCAAGCTAGGCCAAGGCCACAGCACTCTAGGCTGATGCCAACGGCACTCTGGTACAGGCAACAAAGTGAGACTCTGTATCCAAAAATAAATAAATAAATAAAATAAAAGATAGCATAAGGATTCGTACCCAGCAGCCTGGCTCCAGCATCCACACTTTCTCAAAGCAAATTCCTAATTGCTTCTGGACAATGATCAGATAAGCAAATATGTGCTCCTAAACAAGAACTGTTTCCTTTAATAGTTTTCATAAGATTTCCCAATCCACTTAAACAATTCTTGTATTAAGAAGTTGGTGTGATGAAAATGGACACCATGACTGGTGTATGCTAAACAGAAAGACTGCCGTGATGACATGTGAGTTTCAGCAGCAAAGCCACTCAGGCATTGAATCACAGGACCACACTTGTATGGGACTTGCACTGAACTAACTTAGGGTGAGTATTCTTAAGGGATTACATTTTATTCTTATCATTCCTTGTACTTCAAGTCTCTGGCTATGAGATACTCAGCTGTTAAAAAAAAAAAAAAAAGTAAGGCAAAAACTGTCAGCCTGTGTAACCATTGTCCCTGGTTTTTGTTTCAGAGGTTAAAGTTCACCAACCATTCCCTGCTGTTAGCTCCACAGTGGCTCTTCTTCCAGAAAGTGCCACTTCCCAAAGCCAGGGACTGATAAGGAATGAGGACAGAAAAGCAGGTGCCTTGTCTCAAGTGGCTTGTTGACATCTCTGAGATTTTTGCAGACTAGGTGGCAACCATTTAGCTGGTTATGCACTTCATAGCAATCATTTTCTTTGGATATGTTCTCCCTTTTGAGAGGGAGTGGAGTGGGGTGGGGAACATGCCATCATATGAATCTCTCTCTCCTCTCTCCATTTTCACTTTTAGTGTAGCTCACTTGTGTCACGCAGGGGTGACTTTGGTAATGGAGCTAATTTAAGGTGACTATGTGGTACAACTGAAAGGCAACAAGGAGAGGACAGCTCATGACTAGAGAGCTGGGAGGGCCCACCTTAGGCAATTCTTCCTCTTGTCATAAACGCCTGCCAAGGAGCCCCGTGATGATCTGAAGACAGCACAGCCCTGGGCTTCAGAAAGCTCGGACCCAAGTGCTACTCACACTGTATGTGGCCTCAAGCGAGCTCCTTCCCTGCGGGTGCTCTAGTTTCCTCTCTATGAGAAGCCATGAAACTGTGCCAGACAGCAGGAGGAACTGGTGAGACCACATGCAGGCAGGCAGACGCACTCCCATACCCTCCAGGAGCCTGAGGGTAGACTCCTCCTCCAGGGGTAGACTCACCTCTCACTCTAACCAGAAGCTTGTCCTTGATCCTTGAACCTCTTCCAAGGCCCAGAAGACATGCAAATCTGATACTGCCTTGGGCACGACCCCAGTTGGTGTTGTTAATAAACATTCCTTCCTGTTTCTCCCCTGTGACACATGGGGAGGGAGACAAGGTCCAGGAGACTGCAGGGCACCCCAGGTGAGTTGCTGAGCAGCAGTGTGGGCTTCTGTGAGCCATCCCTGTTTTGATCCTGAAAAACTACTAAGAATCCCCAAGTACATATGATCCAAGTTTACAATTATCTAGAAACAAATCTGGAGAAATCCTGAAGGGAGCACAAGTCCAACCCAACCCTTCCTGCCCCACCCATTTGCTCCCATCATGGCCCCATCTTCACCCAAGAAAGGAAGAGCTCTGGAACAAAGGCAACGTAAGTGAACCAGAATGAAAAGGGGGATGAAGTTGTCAGGAAGAAACAAAAGCTAAGGGTTCCATCCTTCTGCATCACTCTCTTACCAGACTTCTCTTTGAGTCTTTTCCTTGTTTTCTTTCTTTCCATGTGCTTCGTGAAATAGGAACCATAAGTCCCTCTTGCTCCTGAGAATAGAGGCACTGTGAACACACCACCTCCACAGATTCCATTCCTCCCAGGACCATCCTACTTTGTACATGCATCCTGGCGTAGTGTTATAGTTCTTTTCATTTGTATGGTATATGATCACTATCGGTCACTATTTACTACTTCTCCACTCTTTCCTCCTTAAACAAGTAGGAACCACACTTTATGGGTCAGAGACTACATGATATAAATCTAAAGTTTAGTCCAATTCACCCATTAAGGAGATTACGAAAACATTTGGGATATAAACCTTGGTGCATATGAATGAAGCTTTCTTCCTCTGATATATGTCTATAGTTTGTGATCTCTGATCACCCTTTGATGCTCACTGAGCTCCAGTGGCTCAAGATCCAGGCCATCTTGCATTCATTACAGTAGCGTTTACAGGGAGAAGACAGAAAAGGCAACCTGGATAGTGAGGTAGCTTAACCACCAAGTCGATTAGCGAAAGTATTTTGAAATAAAGTATGATAAATAGAAACTTAGCCCTTTCAATGGCTTGGCTTTTGAAAGCACAAAAGAAAAGACCATTGTCCCTTTGATGTGCCAAATGATAGTTTGCTCAGATGGTAACCACAATGGCTACTGTAGGAATTCTAATAGACAGAGAGTCTTAACCTCTCCCATCTGAATTTATCATATTTATTCTGAGGCCATGCTTTCTGTGGCTGTCACCAACCTTCCCTGAACTATGCCAAATAACAATAAACTGAAGAGAAACAGTACTTCTAGTTTTGCTAATTTAATTTTGATTAGATGTTGAGCTTTCCGAGAGTGACTTACTTTGGTCTTTACCTCCTTTCCTTGGTTTTGAGCCTATGAGCGTTAACTCGTTTTTCAGAACAGGGCTCTCATTTTCTCATATTGATTATTTGAAAATATTTCAGATACACTGTAAATAAACTAACCCAAGAAGAAAGTTGTATAATGTTAACTTTGCTATAATAGTTTGGAAATATTTTTAAAGTCTCTTCATAATATACTAAAATTATCATGAGGATTATTTGAGCAGTACAGTGAAGAACAGTTTTATCTGTCCATTCTACCCTTCTGTAAACTGCACCCTCCTTTTGAGAATGTTCTTCCCACTGTCAAATCAAGTGATTCCAAAATATATCCATGTTTTTCCATAGCCCCACCACTCCCAGATAATATTATATTAGTCTAGAGATGGAAGATATCTCCAATATGAGACAACAGACCTTCCCCTAATAATTTTTAACTTTTCTCCAAGAGATCTAAAGTTAACCTACCACCAGCAGTGGCTAGTGTAGGAGGGAGAACTTAGGAGAGGTCGAAGCAATGTACTTGCCATGTGGAGGAAACTGATCTAGTGATGAGAAGGGAGCCAACCCAGGGAGAAAAGCAGGAAAGAGAGGTGGAGAGAGACCCCTAATAGTATTCGACTTCTGTGTCAGTTGTTCTGGAGTCCAGCTGCATTCTTTTCCTTTCCGTGGATTAATTGTCTGATCCTTCCTGGTATTCTGTGAACCACTGTGTTTCTCTTTTTACCCAATCTAGTTCAAAATGAGTTTCAGACACTTGCACCCAACAGAGACATGACTCATACAGCACAGAAATTTTATTTTGTTTTCCCTTGAAAATACTTATTGTGTGGTAGAGAAAACTTCCAGCCAAGAAACTCATCCAAGTTTCTCCAGGACACTGGTGATTCAGTAAGGTTTCCACTTTTATTTCTTTCATGTCAAAACTGGGGCTTTACCTTCAACTGCCACACTCACTGGGTTGTTTTTCTTTACCACCACATCAAACACTGCTTCCCAAATGCGTTGTATATGCAAACATTTTGAAGTCACTAATGGTATCTTGATTATAGCAGCCTGTAATTTGTCAGTGTCAAATCATAAATACTCATTGGGCGCTTATTTCACTTATCTAGTTATCTACTTTTGAATATTTTTAATTGGCCCTGAAATTAAATGAGTTTATAAGTGTTACAGATTGCTAAAGAGATTTGGCAGGCTAAAAGAGAAAGAGAAAAGACATTATTCTGCTGTGAAAACCTGCTTTTTTATTTCTATTTTCTTAAAGGAAAAACTGTTATAATAACTTTAAGTTAAATATGTATGGATAATGTGAAAACTCTGATTTTCACATTTTGATATCCACTTACTTATATGAAAGAGATAATAGTGCCAAGTGTGAACTCATTCCCTTGTGATCAGTTAATGTTTCACAAATAGAATCATAATATGTGCTTTGGATGTTAAAAAGGATAATAATAACAAAAGGCATTAGTCAGGCTGACCTTTGTTGAATCCCTGATCTTTAGGAGGTTGTTTTAAATTCTCTAAATGCTTTTCTTTAAAATGGGGATCCAGAGTATTATGGCTAAGGAAGCAAACTGTGGTAATAGGCCTGCTGGGGTCAGATTTTGGCCTCACCACCAACTCACCCTGACCTGAACAAGTGACTTGGTGAGTCTGGGCCTTATTTTTCAAGTACAGCTTAAAATAAACAGGCAGAGACACACATACACATGCACACAGATATATACATGCATACACCAGGCATATACAAGAATGTTCAAAGCCACAACTTTCACAACAGCAAAAAATAAAATAAAATGTAAACAACCCAAATATTCACCAACTGTAGGAAAAACTGTAGCAAAATCATCCAATGAAATGTTATTCAGCAATAGTAGTAAATAAACAAGTTATATCCATCAATACTGATGAATCTTAAAATGTTAATAAATTAATGAAGTTCTAGAAGAATTTATAAAATTCCATGTACATTAAATTCAAAAACAAGTGCAAGTAAACCATGTATCATCTAGGATGCATACAAAGTCTGACAATTAAATTCATGAACTCATTCTAGAAAAAGTGCTACATACCTCATTGTTGAATGTTCATACAGTTACCTTCAAAGTCTTCCCCTTGGGAAGCTATGTGCCGACACCAGTGCCTAGTCTATTCTTCAAAGCAATTGTGGAACTCTTTTTCTGGAATAGCCATCAGAGCTATCATTGTGTTACCCTGAATGTCTTGAATATCATCAAAATATGTTTGTTTCAAATTTTCTTTATCTTTTGGTTAAAAAAAAAATAGTCATTGGGTGCCAGATTGTGTGAGTAGGGAGGTGTTCCAATACACTTATTTTTTTACTGGCGAAAAATTACTTCACAGACAGTGCCCATGTGAGCTGCTGCATTGGCATGATGCAAGAGCCATGAGTTGTTGGCCAAGATTTTCAGTTAAGATTTTCCTACCTGTTTCTCTATCAATGTTTACTTGGTCCGCCTTGCTTCTCACTGTCAGCCAATGATTTGGATGCACAATCAGACAAATCTTTGCAATGTTTTCATCAGTTCTGCTTATTACTGGCCACTCTGACCTCTCCTCATCAGTGACTCTTTCTGTCCCTTGAGAAAAAAGTATAACCCATTTGTACACTGCTGTTTTCTTCATGGCATTATCCCCATAAACGTGGACTAATCCATGTCCCTGATTTCACTTTCATTTTTTCTAAGTTTAACAAGAAATTTAATGTTTGTTCGTTTTTCATTGCTCTAATTCAGTTCTCGCACAAGCACACAAAAACATGCAACAATAATGAACACCCCTCAGAAAGACATCACCACGCATCAACAAGAACACAACTTCCAGACACTGATATACCAAGACTATGAACCCTTACCAAGTTGTTTGTACAGTGCTGCCAATCTAAATGCACCAAGAGGACTTTTTTTTTTTAGAATAACATTGCTTTTAATTTAGAAGTCTTTTTTTTTTTAATTAAATCATAGCTGTGTACATTAGTGCAATCAAGGGGTACAATGGGCTGGATTCACATACAATCTGAAATATTTTCATCAAACTGTTTAAGATAGTCTTCATGGCATTTTCCTAGTTATTGTATGAAGACATTTGTATTCTGCATTTAGTAAGTTTCACCTGTACCCTTCTAAGATGCACCGTAGGTGTGGCCCCACCAATTACCCTCCGTTCACCCCAACCTCCCCCCTCCTCTCCCCTCCCTTGCCCCTTTCCCCATATTCTTATGCTATAGTCGGGTTATAGCCTTCATATGAAAGCTATAAATTAGCTTCATAGCAGGGCTGAATACATTGGATACTTTTTCTTCCATTCTTGAGATATTTTGCTAAGAAGAATGTGTTCCAGCTCCATCTATGTAAACATGAAAAAGGTAAAGTCTCCATCTTTCTTTAAGGCTGTATAATATTCCATGGTATACATGTACTTCAATTTATTAATCCATTCATGGGTCAATGGGCACTTGGGCTTCTTCCATGACTTAGCAATTATGAATTGGGCTCCATGACAAGTTTGAAAGCTTAATTGTCAGACCTCCAATGTAGATGAAAAAGCTAAAAAAAAAAAAAAAAAAGGTAATGGTTTACACAAAATTCTAGGGGTGCCAAGGGGGATGAGAATAGATAGGGCACAAAAAGGACTTCTGAAGACTAATACAATTTTATTATTTTACTTGAGAAGCATGTATAAGGTGTTTGCATTTTGATTCTCCTATAAACTGTACAATATTTGTGCACTTAAATACTATATTTTGAGAAAATTAAACAAGATCCTACATGCTTATTGAAAGTGTCTAGCATACACTAAGCTCTCAGTAAAAGATAGGATCCACAATGATAACATTATGACATGCAAATATTTGTACTATTTAGAAGAACAAAATATCAAGAAGTACTATTTCTTCATCCATAGAAATTATTATATGCCACGACTTCTGGCATATTATATGCCAAGACTTCTGGAATCTGTGTTGAATCCACAGTTCTATTGGAGAATTCAACTTTTGGTTTTCAGACTTTATTCACCCAAAGGAAGGCTCCAGAAGGGATACTTAGATTCTGACTCACAGCTAAAAATTCTATTTTGTTAAATAACAGGCACTCAGTGGACATCTATACTGATAAATACAAGGTGTTTAGTTACCTGACACCAGACAATAAAGCCCAGGCTTTATGGGAAAAAATTATCAATTAGTAACTACATCTTAGTAGAAAAAATAATAGTGGATCAAGTATCTACTTCAAGCTATTTTGTCTGTTCACAAAATAACAAAATTGTAGAATTAGCAAAACACCTTGGCTATCATCTTATTCAATTATTTATTTAAGGATGAAAAGCTAAGGTTTCGGGAAGTCAGTGGATATCCATACTGATAAATATGAGGTGGATAAATGAGGACTAGAATACAAGTTCAGATGGAAGCTACAGAAACTGTTCTACGGTTGGTGTTTACTAGACCAAATGTAGAAGGAAAGATGGAGGGTCAATGGAAGAGGAAGAGAAAGTGAGTGGAATCCACTCAGATCCAGAACTCAACCTTCATTTAAAGAACAGAAGTAGTGGCAATTCTTTAGAGCTTCCCTGCAGGCCTAACAGGGCATTTTGGAGGTAATACTTTTGAATGAATTCCTTTTAGGTCAAACTCCTGGGAAGAAGCCTGACCCAGCTAATGCTGCATAACAGATAACATCTCACATGCGTCCTCAGAGAACTCACCCTCAATCCCAGGCTCACCCCCTTCACCTGCATTTGAAGGGCATACAGGCAATACTGAGAGTAACCCTCAGTTACTCTGCTCTTGAATCATGATTATCCCTAGCCAATCACCAATCTAAGGCTGAGTTTATAATCATTCTTTCTTTTTTCTTTTTTTTTTGAGACAGAGTCTCACTCTGGCACCCTGACTAGTGAACCAGGGCATCACACATCAACCTCAAGGTCTTGGCCTCAAGTGATCCTCTTTCCTCAGTTTTTCTATTTTTAGTAAAGATGGGGTCTCGCTATTGCTCAGGCTGGTCTCAAACTCCTGAGCTCAAGAGATCCACCTGCCTCAGCCTCCCAGAGGTGTAGGATCACAGGCGTGAGCTATCATGCCCAGCCTGTAATTATTCCTTCATTAAGTGCTTACAGTAAACCTAGTAGGGATAAAAGCTCTGTACTAGGCACTGGGACTTTGACCAAAAGTGTTTAAACAAACTCCATCTACCCTGTCCATTCAGGGAGACAGCAATTTATTCAAAAGAAAAAATAGACCAACCAGAAGTAACTCTGTACAGATAATCCCCCCAACCCTATGGCACAAGGACAATTAAATAATAACTCATCAGGAACATTTGCTTCTTCAGTACCTTATCACCTTCAGCCAGCTGATAGGGAAAGTGGGTCTCATGGCTGAACTCATGAACCAGGAAAGGATAAGTTCAAAGTTTCTGTCAGGTAACGTGACCTACAAAAGTCTCTCCATCGCTTGGCTTATCTTTATGACTGACAAGTGATTGCCTCTTATTTGCTCTGTATGCTTAGAAAATGTGGTTAAATTGCTAAAGCTGCTTCAAGCCAGAGGTTTCCTTCTGGGGAAAATAAGGAAAAATAATCCCTTAAATGCAGTTTAATTAAAGGAAGAGTTAACTTAGATTATCAAACTATGTTTTAGTTTTGAAGTGTTTTGGTCTGATGTTCAGTGGTGTGGAAGCCTCTTTAACAAGGAAAAAGGCCTCGAAACAAAAACTAGACTCTTGTCTTTTATATTGAATATCTTGCTGCTCCATGGTATTTGTGGTAGCCCTTAACAAAAATGTATGATCTCATCAGTTATTCACTCACTGTCATCCACCGATTCAGTGAGTTTCATTAGAAAAGCACCATTAAATATAGTCCACTTGGTGGGGGATTTCTAAATAGTAAAACTGCTCAATTTCCTTTCTTTGTAAATGAAAGAGTTGAGTCGTACTAGACATATTATATACAGTAAAGGATTTATGTAAAGGAATAATTCAGTGTACAAAGCCATGTGTAAGCCTACCCATTTAGTCAGAGAAGGTAGGTTTGGGACGCCTAAGCAGGACGGTGACCAGACAGTGTGAGTAGGTGCTGGTGCAGCTTAGCTGCCTCACAACTTCAGAGACCGGCACCGTTACTGAATGATCCAGGCTCGTGCATAGCAAGTGTTCATTCAAACAATTAGAGTAGAGCTCGACTGATTGATCGGCGGAGCACTGAGTGAAACAGAACACCCACTACACCTAAAGAAAAGCTGTGCAATCAGACTCCAGTCTCCAGAGTCCCCTGGGATAGGCAGTGACTTTGTCAAAATGTAGCAGTGGAATAAAGCAAAATTACTTTTCACAGATTACTTCTATCATAAAGAAAACACAGTAAGAAAGAGATAGCAGAACCAAACATGTAAATAACAGGACACACATCTATCGCACAGGATCACAGCAACTTTGTTTAAATCTCAGAAATCATTCTAGTTTGAGAAAATAATTTGTAAAGACCAATACTTTCATGGTCAGAAAAACTGGGTTTTGTGGGTTGTCTGTTGGGTTCCTTGCTTGTTTTGGTTAACGTTGCCATTGATGGCTGGTTTGTTTTTAGCACTTGACCCAGCAATAGACTGAAGTTCTTAATCTGAGGTGTAGAATACCTAATGACACATATTCCTTCTCTGTCCTTCTATGCTTATATTGTCCCTTCACAGGAACTTCACCATGAAACTAAATGATACAAGCAACAAGTAAATGCCTCTTCTAGAGGTTCCTCTGGGCTGCCTGAAGACCACATCATCTAATCCCTGCTCTTTTCAGAAGACCAGATGACCTGTCAGGCATCCTCTTATGAGAACCAGCAAATTGCATGTGCAGTTGCAGGACTGGGTGGAGGAAGTCAGGACAGGAGAAAGCAGCTTTAGGTCATTCCCCCGATGTGCAAGGAACAATCACCTAGTACACACAAATGATCTTTGTAATCCCAGTACAAGGACATGGGGTGTGGGAAAGGAAGTTCAGCATGGAATTTGAAAGCTAGAATTGCAAGGTAAGAGATCTGAGAGCTTCGAGTGGGGAGGGTTTCCAGTATTTCAGAAGAGTCTGTTTTGTTTGTTTTTAGTCTAGACTGAGAGTGCAAAGGCTTAAGAAATATGCTTTAGGCTACAAGACACCCCAGGCTTGTTTTCTTTCTCCACTTAGAGCCCTGGGTAATAATGCACATGCCAGCGCCTGCACCCAGAGCTGACTAATGGCTGCTGAAGTTCCCTCCCTTTCTCTCCACACCCGATCAGTAATTAAGCATGACTACCACTGCTGTCCCAAGGTCTCCTCCACTCCCCCATGCTGCTGATGTCTTCAATATTCTGGATGTCTCAGTCTCTCGCTCCTGAATTAGAGCAGCCATCTCCTAACTGCTCTCCCTGCTTCCAGCTTTGAATGGACACTCTATCCTGCTTTCCAAGGAGCAAACTCGACCTCGGGAGTTCCTTGTTCAAAAATTTTGAGTGGCTTCTGATAACCTTCCGGATACGTGCAAACTCTCCTAATACAGCTTCTGATAAAACCATTACTTTCAATGACGGGTTCAAATCCTATTTTTGCTACTTGCCAACCTGGAAAATTTTCTGAACCTCTTTGATCCTTAATTTCCTCATCTACAAAATGAGATATCAATAGTCCTGCTTTATAGGTTTCTTGTTAAGGATCAAGAAGAGGGCAGCGCCTGTGGCTCAAGGAGTGGGTCACTGGCCCCATGTACCAGGGGTGGTGGACTCAGGCTCGGCCCCGGCCAAAACTGCAAAAGAATCAAGAAGATATCCCTTTTAAGGAGCTTAGCACCATGTCTGGTTTTCCATAACTTTTGGCTGGAGCTTAGCACCATGTCTGGTTTTCCATAACTTTTGGCTGTTATTTCTATTATTATTCCATCAGCTTACTATTAGTAACTACAAAAACTCTCCCCCCCCAGCCTGCCCTCCTCTGGCTACTGAACTACCAATCAATAAGTATAGCTCTTATATATGAAGTGTCTACTCTGTGCCACCTTCTAATGCCAAGGGATTTATGTACATTATTTACTCTTTAACAGCTCTGCAAGCTCAGTACCAGTATCCTCATTTTACAGATAAGAACACTGGCTCAAAATGAGTTAAGCGACTTGGCCAAAGAAACCCAGTTAGTAGAGCCCACAGTTGAAATCAAAGCCCATCTTACCCCTCATCTGTTTTTTATGACTACGCTTTGCTGCCTTTATCATATTTGATTTCAAGAAAACAAAAAACTACAATAGTGTTTCTGGTCCCACATGTTTTTTCAGAACTTTGACACGTTAGATTCAGAGATAGAATCTATGCTCCCTCCCAAACCTGGGCAAGGCCATACAATCACCTCGACTAATAGAGTGCGGCACAAATGAGGTTATATGATTTCCCAGGCTTGGTCACAAAAGGAAATATAGCTTTTGTCTCTTTTAAAACATGCACCTTTAGAGCTCTAAGCTTCTGCATCAAGAGTTCCGCTACCTGAAGCTGCCATGCTTGAGAGATCCCAGAAAGATAGAGGTGCATGAAGAGGCCTTGCCAGCCAGCCTCCTCCAAGCAGCTCCTGCAGACACCACATGGAATAGAGAGGCTCTGTCCCATCCAAGCCCTTCCCAAATTGCAGATTCATGAGCTAAATTAATTAGCATGGTTACTTATATGGCCACTAAATTGTGGCATTTTGTTATACAGTTATAAAAAAGCAGTATACCCACAGAAACCTCCAATACTCTTTATTCACTTTCATTTCCCCTGATGATACATTATGGTCTTTACATGTGCAACTGCCTCTGTCTACAAGTTGTCACTAGCCCACAAGACTCCAGCCAGCATACACATAACCCTCATGTAAAGAGTCACTTTGCTTTCAAGAGTCATTGTAGGTGTTGCAATTTCAATCATCTTTCATCAAATTGGTAAGTGGGGAGTTAAGGACCCAAACTTCAAGGAAAAATGACTAAGCTTATTGTTTTTGTTGTTCATGCCTTATAGGCTGTAGGCCTTAGTCTCCTCAGACCTCTGTTTCTTCCAAAAGGAAGTAATAGAAAAAAACCCAGAGGTATTGTAGAGACTAATTTATAACTACTACCAGGTTCCTGGCATTTAATAAGTATTCAGTGGTATCAATACATGTTCTTATTAGAGAACTTATTATTTTGCACCACAAATGCGTATGTATTCCTCTGTTTACTCTTGTAAACTGCTAGTCATTAGAGAGTGATAATAGTACTCCTCAATGCCTGGCACCTAGGATATGAAAAACACATTTTTTGACTGAACAAATGGATAAATGGATGGATGAATGAATGAATGAACAGGCAAGTATAACCTAGCTTCCCTTCATATGCCCAGCATGTAGGAAAGGGAAGATGGTAGAGACTGCCGGTCCTGTGCAACGCAGTCCTAGTGCTGGCTTTATGCTTTCTTCATGCACACTCCAATTCTTGTCTTTTCCTAATGTTGCTACAGTACCACAGACATTATTTCTGAGGCTCCCTCACCCCCAAAGCTATGCAGAGAGCATCGTCACTCAGGCAACTGAATCTTTTAGTTGCTGTCAATCCAAATCAGATGTCAGTTCCAGAATCTCACATGGCTTCCAGCTGCAGAATTCCTTTCCACTTCTGTTTTATAGCATGTCATCTAGGTGCCTGACCTTGCCAAGGAAAATCCAGTTAATCTTTACAATTTCTCTTTATGGACTCCATGATATGGTAATGCCATATGGTGGCAATGCTATGGAAGGGACTCTGCTCTTAGCTGATAAGCAGGTTCAAGTTGCACTAAGCAAATAATTTACCTCTTACCTCATGCATGATTATTTCCCTACTGATTCCTGCTCAGTGGAGAAACTAAGAGAAATTACCAAACAACAACACAACCTTGATTGATAAGAAATATGAGAAGATTCAAAATCTAATTTCGTGATAGAATTTCTACTTATGCATATTTCTACATAAAATTCTTAGGATATGGCTAGATGTACATATGCTTTCATATAGGGTTAGACAATTAAGTCTGGGAACTTGTCCTAGAAAGGGTGGTGCATGCCTCCTTGTTCAATGTCACTGTGGTCACCTTTAGGTCCATCCTTCAAAGCATGACTTCATGAACTTTTGCAACAACAGGCCTCTTGCAACAACAGCTTGGATGATCTTTCTAGAAAAAGAGTTCCAAAATTGCTTTGGTGGGCCAAGCATGATGGCTTATGCCTGTAATCCTAGCACTCTGGGAGACCAAGGCAAGTAAACAGCTTGAGCTCAAGAGTTTGAGACCAGCCTAAGTGACAGTGAGACCCCATCTCTACTAAAAATAGAAAAACTACCTGGACTTTGTGGTGGGCACCTGTAGTCCCAGCTACTCAGGAGGCCAAGGCAAAAGGATTGCTCAAGCTCAACAGTTTTAGGTTGCTGTAAGCTATATGAAGCCACAGCACTTTACCCAGAGAGACAACAGCATGCTGCCTCAAACACAAAAAAAGAACTACAAAATGACTTTGTGGGTAGACTGGGCACTGGCATTGATGTGGGGCTTCCCAGGGGGGTGCTTCTAGGGTGGCCATGGTGCTGTTCAGCAGTGAGGTGGACAGCACTTTTTTTAGGATGAGTTCAAGAACTTAATTGTCAGACCTCATATTAATAATAAAAAATACTTAGCCATGTGCCTTTAAAAAAAAAAAACACAGTTCTTGTCATAACAACTAACAATCCACAGATAAGCTGACTGAGTTGCAATAACTGTCCCTGGGACTTAATGCTAGCCCTGGACATCAGTGTCATTCAAGTGCACTTGATTTCAATATCCACAAAACCTCAGTGCACCACTTAGTCCTTTATTATGTTCTTCTTGCCTAGGCATAAAAGAGGACTTTCAAAACATTTTTTAAATGAATAAAATCCAGAGAGTTGGCTATCTACTGTTGTAATTTGCTTTAAAAGCAAATGTGAAATTTATCTTGTCGTTATTATTATAGCTTCTGTGCTTCTTATAACTTGAATGATTTCTACATCTTTCTCAAAAGGAGCTGTCTGAAGCCTGTAGAAGGCTGAGGTTTAGAAAGGTTTCTGAGGTGTGGCACCACATCTCCTGATTGGGCAGCAGCTCTCGAACGATGTGGGCCTTTTGCCTTGACTCACCAGAGAGCAACAGCTTTGAAGCTTGATGTCAACAGGCAAGAATGTCAGGCACTTCTCCCTGGCAACCCCCAGCTATAACCCAGAGTTCAACAAAGCTATTTGGGGTTAGCCTCTTACCAAGCTCCTGGCAGGGCTTCTCACTGCCCTGGAAACCATGCTTCAGCAAAGAAAATCTAGATCTTAGCAGGGCAACACTAAACTCTTTCAGTTACATGTCAGTGGTGATAGCAATATGATTGCCCAGTTATAGTTAGGATATGTGGAGACTGGGTCTGGTCTTCTGTAATGCCCCTCCACCACACTCACATACAAGCCTTTTTGAGAAGGAAAAAAGTGAAATTTATAAAGGATTCTGTAAACAGACACTACTAAGATTTCTAGAATGTGGATGGATTATGTGCTATTTGTATTCCTAGTTATTTGATCTGCCTCAATTTCCCCACGTTTCTTACTGTTTAAACTGAAGCCTCAGGTGAGAGTTAGGACCATCTCTGAGATCCTTTCTACCCCTGATAGTCTATGATCCCTTGAATTTAGACACCTGGGAGCTTTCTGAGAGGACTGGCTTCTTGTTGCCCACGAGGCTGGGCAGAACTGCCTGCCACACCATGGCTAGGCCTGGTTCTGTGAATATTTATTTGTGTAACTACCTGTTTTCACCTTTCTCCCACTCTCCATGCTCTCACTTAGCACAAAAAGAATCTTAGCTTAACGTTAATTAAAATGTCATGTTTGCAGAAACTTTTAGAAGGTTTTTGTGCTTGTAGGCAACTGAAAGAGTACGCAGACAGCAGACAGTATACCCAGTTAAGGGGCATGGCCAAGGTTGAGCAAGTGATGACACCAGTCCCTTAAGCCAAAGTAGAATCAATGAATCACAATAGCTAAGGCATCCCTCATTCAACATCCTAAAGCATGGAGATCCCAGAGTTTAAGGATGTTTGCTTCCCTTGGTGCACGAAGATTTGAGATAAACTTATTCTCTACAATCTCATCTTCATTCTATTTCTTTATCTCGGTGAATGGCACCAACCTCAACTTCTCCTTCTGCTGAAATGTCCTCCTGGACTCTTCAGTTTGGTTGCTGTAGTGGACTAATTGCTCCCTCCCACTCCCACTCCCAAAATGTCCCCAGAACCTGTGAATGTGACCTTATTTGAAAAAAAGTTAAGGATCTGAAAATGAGATGATCAGATGATCAGATGGGTCCTAAATCCAGTAACAAGTGTTCTTATGAGAAATACACAGAGACTAAGTGAGAAGGGAAGCCTACATTATGAAGACCTCATGTTGGAGTGATGTAGCCATAAGCCAAGAAATACCTGATAAAAACAGAAGGTGGAAGAGGCAAGGAACAGATTCCTCCCCCAAGTCTCTGCCAGAAGTAGGGCCCTGTCAGCTTCTTGACTTCAAACTTCCTGCTTTTAAAACTATAAATATATTTCTGCTGTTTTAAAGCATGAATTTTGTGATAATTTCTTATAACAGCTTTCAAAAATTAACACAGTCACAAACTCAAATGCCTTATAAGGAATCATGAAAGTAATGCAATGAGTAAGCAGTCTAACAGGGAAATTCTGGTTTTAGCATCCTACATAATTTTTTCAGTACTAAAACTGAAAGTTTGAAAGGCAGGAAAAGAACACAAGTGGAAGTGTTCTACCCCGAAAGTGAGAACAAACGTGGTCTCAGATGGAAGTGGCCACCATTCAGATCCATCTCACTACTACCATGTGAAAACGCAAACCCAAAAATGGTCTGGCCATCTTTCATCAGATTTTTATTTTAAATCTCCTACATATTAAGTATTAGTTCAAAACCAAACGGGCAAACAGCAGCACTCCATGGGCATAACCAGTTGTGTGTAAGGGCTAACTTATGACCATAGTGGTCAGCTGCAGCCTTTGGAGCCTACTGACCCTTCTCACAGTATTTGAGGTATGTGTCATGCACAGATATGAAAGACCAAGAACTGGAATCAAAGTTCAGTCTACCAGCCCAAGCCACTTCCACTGAAGTTCTTCCCCATCCTGGTGTAGGCAGAAATACTTTGGTGAAACCTGAGATAGGGCATCTGATTCTTCTCTGTAGGCCTGTCCTCTTAGTTTTTCTATAGTAACTTAATACATCCTCTAATGTCATTTTAGAATCTAAAATGTGTGTATGTGTGTGTTGGAAAAAGATTAGAAGCTTTACAATGTAATATGTGATTATTTAGATGAACAAATAAAATAAATTATGCAAGGAAAACTGAAACTTAACAGCCATTTTCCTGCCCTTATTTTATTGTAAAGCATGAATAGACATTTTACTAAAGTTTTGCTATTTAGGTCAGGTAACAAAGTATAAAACTGAGATATATCTTAAAATTTACATAGTCTCTCTATTTAATTTATTAAAGGTTGTTGCTTCTGTGGCCGTTTATCACATTTCTATCTCTTAATTTCAGGAACTGCCCTATAGAGCAAAACTTAGAGCAAAAGATTAACTTTTTCTGTCTGTCTATAAAGGTGGTTAAGAAGATTATTATAAGCATTGAAAATATAAAAAAAACTAAAATAATACAAAGATTTACATTATAACTCTTTTGAGGGGTCTATATTGAGGAGACAAGTTATAATCACTATTTCTAATTAATCTTTGTGTTCTTAAGAAATAACTCTAAAAATAAGTAGTGGACAGTGCCGAAGGATTCCTTTAAAAGGTAAAACATTTTAAAATTTTTACAAATACAGAAAAAAATTGAGTCTCTTTACTGAAAGATAATTACCCTCAGTCAAATTAAAGTTAGGGATACAAAGAATTCTAACAACTCAATAATAAGAAGGCAATCAGCCCAATTTAAAACAGGCATTAAAGAAGACATAGGAATGGCCCCACCAATCATCCTCCCTGTTAAACAGTTTGATGAAAATATTTCAGATTGTATATGAAACTAGCATATTGTACCCCTTGATTGTGCTAATGTACACAGCTATGATTTAATTTTAAAAAAAGAAGAAGAAAAAGAAGACATAAGAATGATTAGTAAACCCTTGAAACGATACTTGACCTCATTAGTCCTTAGGGAAATGCAAATCAAACCCCAATGAGGCAATACTTCCTAGCCACTAGCCAGAAGTCGTCAGACAGACTAACAGTAACAAGTATTGACAAGAATGTATCTGCCATAATTGGCAAGATGGGGGCCTTCATACATTGCCGATGGGAGTGTAGACTAATATGACCACTTTGAAAACCTGTTTTATAGTTTCTTCAAAAGTCAAATATAAATTTTCCATATAATATTCTACACCTAGGTATCAACACAAGAAAAATGAAAAAAATACTTCCACTCAAAGACTTGAAAATGAATGTTTATGACAGTGTTATTCATAAGAGCCAAAAAATAGAAATAGCTGAAATGCTATTCAAATGATGAATGGAAAAAAAAAATGTGGTATATCCATACAATAGAGTGTTATTCAACCATAAAGCCAGAATAAAGTACTGGGACTGATACTTGCCATAACATGTATAAACCCAGAAAACATTATGCTAAGAGAAAGAAGCTGGACATAGAACACCATTTACTGTATGACTCCATTTAGATCAAGTACCACTAAAGAGGCAAAGTCATACAAAAAAGAAAGCAGCTGTGTGGGGCTAGAGGTAGAAATGGAAATTTATTTGGAGATAACTATTAATAAAATGAGTATGAAGGATCTTTTTGGGTGATAAAATTGTACTAAAACCACCATGGTGATAGTTACACTATTCCTTAAATTTACTAAAAATCACTGG
>CAUYON010037677.1:0-10727 GCA_963573935.1 Arctocebus calabarensis | reverse complement strand
TTTTTTTTTTGAGACAGAGCCTCAAGCTGTCACCCTGGATAGAGTGCCATGGCATCACAGGTCACAGCAACCTCCAATTCCTGGGCTCAAGCGAGTCTCCTGCCTCCGCCTCCCAACCACAGGCGCCCACCTCAACGCCTGGCCATTTTTTTTTGGTTGCAGCCATCATTGTTGTTTGGTGGGCCCGGACTGGATTTGAACCCGCCAGCTCAGGTGTATGTGGCTGGCGCCTTAGCCCGCTGAGCCAGTTTTTCCAATTTTTAGTACAGAAGGGTCTGGCTCTTGCTCTTGCTCAGGCTGGTCTTGAACTCCTGAGTTCAATCAATCCATCCACCTTGGCCTCCCACAGTGCTAGGATTATGGGTGTAAGCCTTATCACCTGACCTAATATTTCCAATTTTATAGAGATGAAGTTTGACCTCTTGCTCAGGGTGGTCTCAAACTCCTGGCCTCAAGCAGTTCTCCCACCTTGGCCTCCCAAACTGCTAGGATTAGAGAAGTGAGCTACCACACCTGGCTTGTCTTTTAAAAAAAGCAAACCAAGGAGTAAGACTCCAGGGGAGTTTCTTCTCCTCCCCTGTGGTTTGCTCACATGTAGCAATAGTGAGCAGAACTGAAGGGTAGAAACTGGAGAGTCTGGCAGTCCCTGCTAAGGGTAAAAACAGGCTAGACACTAAGGAGGGCCAAGCATTTTGAGCTACTGTAAATTGCTTGGATAAGGGCTGCAGGTAAGGACTATGGATTTCAGTCTACAAGTCATAGAAAACCCCTAGTGTCTTAAACAGTGGGGATGATGAGAAGTGGTCAGATCTGGATTGTTTTCTAGAGGAAGTTCTCGAATCACTAATAAATTGGATGTGAGCTGAGAGAAAGGAAGGAAATGAAGATGAACAGAGCTTTTGTGGATTATTATGAATTTGTGGAGATTAGAAAGGCATGGGAGCAGAGTTGGTGAAAAGTCCAGTGGTGTTTCAGTCATGTGATCTTTGATATGCCTACTAGATATCCAAGCGACAGAAGCAATGTAAAGGGATACATCAATTTGGAATTCAAGGAAGAAACAGATGTCTACCACACTCGGCAGGTCTTTAACTTTTAAAACAAACACAATTTGAATACTGCTTAGAATCACAGAATTTATGTTATAGCTAGAACAGATTTATTTTTATTTATTTATTTCTGAGACAGTCTCACTCAGTCGCCCTGAGGTTGTTGAGTCCTATGGCATCATAGCTCACTGCAACCTCAAACTCAGGTGATTCTCTTCCCTCAGTAACTGGGACTATAGGCACCCGCCACAGGACAGGCTATTTTTTTCTCTTTTGAGACAGTCTCACTTTGTTGCCCTCAGTAGAGTGCCATAGAGGCACAGCTCACAGAAACCTCAAATTGTTGGGCTCAAGCGATTCTCTTGCCTCAGCCTCCCAAGTAGCTGGGACTATAGGTGCCCACCACAACACCTATTTTTAGAGATGGGGTCTCACTTTGGCTCACGCTGGTCTCAGACCTGTGAGCTCAGTCAATCCACCTGCCTAGGTCTCCTAGAGTGCTGGGATTACAGGCATGAGCCACCTCACTCAGCCACTATGTATAGATCTTAATCATTTCTTCCATTTAATATGATGGCGACCAATGTTATACTAAATAAATACTAGCTGCAGGGTGCTGCTGGACAGGCCCTGGCAGGGCTAGATGAGCCCATGTGCCCCCATCTGGAGTTATTTATTCACTTTCAAGGCCTCCTTTCTATCATAGAGAAAGCCATGAGACTGGATGCTCTAAAAACCATGGTGCTATAGCCAGGGGTTGAGGTGGGCACCTGTAGTCCCAGCTACTTGGGAGGCCGAGGCAAAAGAATCGATTAAGCCCAAGAGTCGGAGTCTTTTTTTTTTTTTTAGAGACATATTCTTACTTCGTTGCCCTCAGTAGAGAGCCATGGCATCACAGCTCACAGCAACTTGCAGCTCTTGGGCTTAGGTGATTCTCTTGCCTCAGTCTCCCGAGTAGCTGGGACTACAGGCGCCCGCCACAACGCCCAGCTATTTTTTGTTGCAGTTTGGCCAGGGCCGGGATTGAACCCACCACCCTCAGTATATGGGGCCAGCGCCCTACTCACTTAGCCACAGGCACTGCCCGTGAGACTGTCTTAATTTAAAAAAAAAAAAAATTAAGGTACTAATTCAACAAGGAAAGTTACAATATGCAAGATTTCATGTTATACAATTCAATTTCTTTCATTTTATTTTTAAGATGACTTCATTTCTCAGGACAAAGTGACACAAATACAAGCAGCAGTCCTTAGGGCTGGCTGAGACCATGTTTATCTGTTCTATTAAGTACTAGCTCAGCCCTTAAATGAGGAATTACAAATTTAAGAAGTGAGGGGAAAGGTATAGAATAGGGATCCTAATCAAACAAGAAAATCAAAATTAATGACACTGGTACTCTATTCTTCATTCAGTACTAATACAAACTCAACCCTTTCAAATCAAGGAAACTGCCATTCCATTCCTAATAAAGGGGTTTTTACAAGCCTTATAAAGGAAAAGAATTATAAAAGATGTAAACCAATTTGCGTCCTTTAGAGGCACTGCAATATAGAAAAGAATTTTTTTTGTAAGCTGCTGCTTCTGAGTTGTTCAGACTTCATGGTACTTCAGAGCCCCAATAATTAAGCAGTTCATGACAAAAGATAAAAGTGAAAAAGTAGACACAGAGATCCGTGAAGACTTCACCCATTTTGCTATAGGTATCCATTGATCGATTTATTACTTCAGCAGGAATTCCAGATAACAGAAGTGCAGCTGTTAGTACTGTTGTCTTTACTTTCTTTTCACCCTGTATAGAAAGACTCATATTAATCTTACAACTTTTAGCAGACTACTTAAGCCCTATAAAAATACCATTGATACTGTTATTTTTACCAAAGTGATTTCAAGACTATTAAGTTTCAAAATAATAATACATCAGTACATATTTAGTATAACTATGTAAACTAACAAACTGCTAGGCAGTAGCAAACATTCTCACTATTGTAAGTTTTAAAAACGTGTCATCTTGGAGCAAGAAATAAATAAGAAATTAATATATATTGGGTGGTGCCTGTGGCTCAGTGGATAGGGCACCGGCCCCATATACCGAGAGTGGCGTGTTCAAGCCGGCCCGGGCCAAACTGCAATAACAACAGAAAAAAAAATACCTGGGCATTGTGGCAGGTGCCTGTATTCCCAGCTACTCAGAAGGCCGAGGCAAAAGAATCACCTAAGCCCAGAAGTTGGAGGTTGCTGTGAGCTGTGATGCCACGGCACTCTACTAAGGGTGATAAAGTGAGACTCTGTCTCTAAATTCTAAAAAAGAATTTACTATATATACAACAGCACAAATGAAAGCAGGAAAACTATTACTAGATAGGACATAAATACCTGCTAAATGAATGACATGGGTAATGAGTTCAAAGGAGCTCAAAGGAGAAAAAATTATTACAGTGTTTTATATAAATAAAGTAGAATTAGAAAGAAGACTTCAGGCTCGGTGCCTGTGCTCAACAGGCTAAGGAGCCAGCCACGTACACCTGAGCTGGCAGGTTCGAATCCAACCCGGGGCCCACCAAATAATGACGACAGCTGCAACCAAAAAATGGCCAGGCGTTGTGGCGGGCGCCTGTAGTCCCAGCTACTTGGGAGGCAGAGGCAGGAGACTTGCTTGAGCCCAGGAATTTGGAGGTTGCTGTGAGCTGTGATGTCACAGCACTCTACCCAGGGTGATAGCTTGAGGCTCTGTCTCAAAAAAAAAAGACTTCAAAGATGAGCAGGATTTAGATGGGCAGAAGAGGAGAAATTAATTATAAGGTAAGTCTCTAGAGTCAGAGGTAGTAAAATGTGAGGTGTATTGTAGAATAATGAGTCATTTGTAAGAGAATTGTAGGAACATTCTGTAGGGCTTTAATTGCTATTCAAAGGAATTAAGATTTAATCACACATGCAATAGGATTATATTAAACAATTTAGAGTATTTGGGGGCAAGAGGGAACATTTATTTCCCACATATTTTCTAGTCTCACTATTTTAGGACATTAAAAACTGAAGTTTTGGCTTGGCGCCTGTGGCCTCAACAGGCTAAGGTGCCAACCATATACACCTGAGCTGGCAGGTTCGAATTCATCGATCCAGCTCGGGCCCGCCAAACAATGACGGCTGCAACCAAAAATGGCCAGGCATTGTGGTGGGCGCCTATAGTCCCAGCTACTTGAGAGACTCGCTTGAGTCCAGTAATTAGAGGTTGCTGTGAGCTGTGATGCCACAGCACTTTATCCAGGGTGCCAGCTTGAGGTTCTGTCTCAAAAAAAACCCTCAAGTTTTAGGGGCAGCGCCTGTGGCTCAAAGGAGTGGGGCACTGGCCCCATATGCTGGAGGGGGCGGGTTCAGGCCCAGTCCTGGCCAAAAACTGCAAAAAAAAAAAAAAAAAAAGCTAAAGTTTTGTTTCATTTATTGATTTACTATCACCAAATATAGTCACATAGTTAAAAAATTTTAAAAATATAAATAGCTAGGCTCAGCGCCCGTAGCACAGTGATTATGGCACCGGCCACATCCACTGAGGCTGGCGGGTTCAACCCAGCCCAGGCCAGCTAAACAACAATGACAACTGCAACAAAAAAATTGCCGTGTTGTGGCAGGTGCCTGTAGTCCCAGGTACTCGGGAGGCTGAGGAAAGAGAATTGCCTAAGCCCAAGAGCTGGAGGTTGCTGTGAGCTGTGAAGCCATGGCACTCTACCAAGAGCAGCGGAGTGATACTCTGTCTGTAAACAAGAGAAAAAAGACTCACACAAGAAACTTCTTCATAGGGCGGTGCCTGTGGCTCAGTGAGTAGGGCGCTGGCCTGGGAGGGTATGGGGTCAAACCCAGCCGAGTTGGAGGTTGCTGTAAGCAGTGACGACACAGCACTCTACCAAGGGGGTCAAAGTGAGACTCTGTCTTTAAAAAAAAAAAAAGAAAGAAACGTCTTCATAGCTGTAATAATCAAAAACTGGAAACAGGGTGGCGCCTATGGCTCAAAGGAGTAGGGCACGGGCTCCATATGCCGGAGCTGGTGGGTTCAAACTCAGCTCTGGCCAAAAACTGCAGGGGGAGGTGCGTAGGAGGACCAAAAACTGGTCCTGACAATAAATTACATAAAAAATAATAAGGTAGGCAGGGCATGGTGGCTCTTGTCTGAAATTCTAGCACTTTGGGAGGCCAAGGCAGGTGGACCGCTTAAGCTCAGGAGTTTAAGACCAGACTGAGCAAAACTGAGGTCCTATCTCTACTAAAAACAGAAAAATTAGGCGGGTGTCATAGAGGCACATGCCCGTAGTCCTAGCTACCCCAGGAGGCTGATGCAAGGATTGCTCAAACCAAATAGTTTGAGGTTGCTGTGAGCTATGATACCACCACACTCTACTCAGGGTGATAGACTTTGTCTCAAAAAAAAAAAAAACCAAGAAAAAGAAAATTTTTTCTTGGAGAAACGTACCATTATCGGTACATGGAGAGCTTCCTCATTCTAAATAGATATGCCATAATATTTTCTTTTTTTTTGAGACAGTCTCACTTTGTCACCCTTTGTAGAGTGCCATGGCATCATAATTCACAGCAACCTCCAACTCTTGGGCTTAGGCAATTCTCTTGCCACTGCCTCCCAACTACCTGGGACTACAGGCACCTGCCACAACACCCAGCTATTTTTTTGTTGTTGTTGCAGTTTGGCTAATTTTTCTTCTTTTTTGTAGTTTTTGGCTGATCCCGGACTTGAACCCACCACCTCCAGTATATGGTGCCAGTGCCCTACTCCTTTGAGCCACAGGTGCCATCCCCAGCTAATTTTTCTATTTTAGTAGAGATGGGGTCTTGCTCTTGCTGAGGCTGGTCTCAAACTCCTGAACTCAAGCACCTGTCTCCGTCTCCCAGAGTGCTAGGATTACAGGAATGAGCCAAGACACGCGGCCTTACTATTCCACTTTTTGTATTTGACATATTTGACCCTTCAAAAACGTATGTTTCAGGGTGGCACCTGTGGCTCAAAGGAGTAGGGCACCAGCCCCATATGCCGGAGGTGGTGGATTCAAACCCAGCCCCGGCCAAAAACTGCAAAACAAAACAAAACAAAACAAAAAATGTATGTTTCAATGTTCAATGCGAACATTGTTACCTAGCTGTTTGTACCCTCACATTAACCACAAATTTTAACAAATATATATGTTTCAAATCCATTAAAACCACATAGTTCTGTCTGCCCATTAGATGTGACTAAGCAAACGGCCAAGCAGCCATTTTTCTGCCAAAAACTCCCACATAACTCAATCACACAAAAAAGGTTATTTCCTATGTCAAGAAAACCAAGCCCTATAAAACTGTGTATACAAATGCTGTCAAGCAGACCAGGTAAACACTATCATCATCGTTCTGTTCTGTAATATTGGCCAAATATTTCTTTCTTTCCTTTTTTAAGACAGTTTCACTCAGTTGCCCTGGGTAGAGTGCTGGGGCATCATAGCTGACAGCAACCTCCAACTCTTGGGATCAAGTGATCCCCTTTCCTCAGCCTTCCAAGTAGGCATTGGCACTTGCCACCATGCCCAGCTAGTTTTTTTTCTATTTTTAGTAGAGACAGAGTCTCCTTGCTCAGCCTGGTCTCGATCTTCTGAACTCAGGTGATCTACCCACCTCTGCCCCCGGAACAATAGGATTATAGGTGACAGCCACTCTTCTGGACAGAAAACACATTTTAGTAGTACTGATTCAGACCACAAGTACGACTAATATTCTTAGGTTCTTTTTTTTTTTTTTTTGAGACAGAGCCTCAAGCTGTCATCCTGGATAGAGTGCTGTGGCATCACAGCTCACAGCGACCTCCAATTCCTGGGTTCAAGTGAGTCTCTTGCCTCCGCCTCCCAAGTAGCTGGGACTACAGGTGCCCACCACAACGCCTGGCCATTTTTTTGTTTTGGTTGCAGCCAACATTGTTCGGTGGGCCCGGGCTGGATTCGAACCCGCCAGCTCAGGTGTAGGTGGCTGGCGCCTTAGCCTGTTGAGCCACAGGTGCCGAGCCATATTCTTAGGTTCTTAAAAGTAGCTAGTCATCAGGCTCAGTGCCTGTGGCTCAACGGGCTAAGGCGCCAGCCACGTACACCTGAGCTGGCGTGTTCGAATCCAGCCCAGGCCCACCAAACAACAATGACAGCTGCAACCAAAAAATGGCTGGGCGTTGTGGCGGGCACCTGTAGTCCCAGCTACTTGGGAGGCGGAGGCAAGAGACTCGCTTGAGCCCAGGAATTGGATGTTGCTGTGAGCTGTGATGCTACAGCACTCTATCCAGGATGATAGCTTGAGGCTCTGTCTCAAAAAAAAAAAAAAAAGACCACTATCTCCAGGCAGTGCCTGTGGCTCAGTGAGTAGAGCGCCGGCCCTATATACTGAGAGTGGCGGGTTTGAACCCAGCTTCGGCTAAACTGCAACAAAGAAATAGCCAGGTGTTGTGGCGGGCACCTGTAGTCCTAGCTACTCTGGAGGCTGAGGCAAGAGGATCGCTTAAGCCCAAGAGCTGGAGGTTGCTGTGAGCTGTGACACCATGGCACACCACTGAGGGCAACAAAGTGAGACTCTGTCTCTAAAACAAACAAACAAACAAATAAAAGTAGCTAGTCATCAATCAACCCAAATACATTACCAAAATTTAGAAGACATTTTAATTTACCTTAGGAAAATATTTGTATAGTCCCATGTACGCAAGTTGTAAAGTAAGAAATGGAGCAAATATGGACTGTGAAGATAGAAGACAAAATTAAATCTACATGTAATCATTCAAATCACAATAAATCAAACTAACAGTAGCTATAAAATTCCAAGCACAACAAAAACTATAATAAAATATTTACTGTTACTGGTTAAAGGTAATCTTGTTTCTGCAGAACGGCAAAGTAAAGAAATAGATAAGATTTCCTAACCATAAGACACGTTTGACAAGTCATGCAGTTTTTTCAGTTTTTCAGGGTCCCCAAAAATGTCTCATAGAAACTTACTTTTAATTATTTAAAGTATTAAATAGTGACAGATATGTAACACATCATGCAGTGACACCTTTCTTACCTAGAAGAAATTAACTCACATCTTGCAAGCATACATAAAAGGCCCAGCACTCAAAATAAATACAAATTATTCCTTAAACTTTGGGGCAAGGAATTAACTCAGCTACCATTTCTGGTCCTTAAATGATGAACTATTCTTACTAGACATAAAATGCCTTGGTGATCAAGCCTCTCAGACAAAATAGAAAAAAATCAAAATAACAATTTATAAGGGCCATGTGTGGTGGCTGAGGCCTGTAATCCTAGCACTATTGAGAGGTCGAGTGGATTGCTTGAGCTCATGAGTTCAAGACCAGTCCAAGCAAGAGCCCATCCATTGTGGTGAGCCCCCCATCCATAGTGACGAGCGCCTATAGTCCCAGCGACTTGGGAGGCTGAGGCAAGTGAATCACTTGAGCCCAGGAGTTTGAGGTTGCTATAAGCTATGACCCCACTGCACTCTACCCAGAGTGACCAAAGTGAAACTGTCTCCAAAAAAACAAAACAATTTATACAATTACTTTTTTTTTTTTAAGACAGACTCTCACTTGCTCACTCTTGGTAGAGTGCCATGGCATCTTAGCTCACAGAAATCTCAAACTCTTGGGTTCAAGTGATTCTCTTGCCTCAGCCTCCCAGGTAACTGGAACTACAGGTGTCCACCACAGCGCCCAGCTATTTTTTAGAGGGGGGGGGTCTCATTCTCACGTTGGTCTTGAACTCGTGAGCTCAGGCAATCCACCCGCCTCAGCCTCCCAAGTGCTTGGATTACAGGAGTGAGCCACCAAAAATGCCAATGCTATTAAATTACTTCTAAAAATAAAAATATTAGGGGCGGTGCCTGTGGCTCATCGAGTAGGGCACCGGCCCCATATACCGAAGGTGGCAGGTTCAAACCAGCCTCGGCCAAACTGCAAAACAGAAAAATAGTCGGGCGTTGTGGCGGGCGCCTCTAGTCCCAGCTACTAAAGAGGCTGAGGCAAGAGAATCGCCTAAGCCCAGGAGTTGGAAGTTGTTGTGAACTGTGTGACGCCACGGCACTCTACTGAGGGCAACAGAGTGAGGCTATCTCTTAAAAAAAAAAAGGTTTGGTGCCTGTGGCTCAGCGGGCTGTGAGCTGTAATGCCACAGCACTCTATCCAGGGTGACAGCTTGAGGCTCTGTCTCTAAAAAATAAATAAAAATAAAAATAAATATATATATATATATATATACACATTAGGATGGCATGAAGGAGCAACCATCACTAGATGACAGTAGTGTGAAAAACAGTTCAAACTGATGATAAAGAAAACAGAAAACAAAAACAAATAAAAAACTTGGGTAGCACCTTTGGCTTAGTGAGTAGGGCGCCAGCCCCATATAATGAGGGTAGTGGGTTCAAACCTGGCCCTGGCCAAACTGCAACAAAAAAAAGCTGGGTGTTGTGGCGGGCACCTTATAGGCCCAGCTACTTGGGAGGTTGAGGCAAAAGAATCACCTAACCCCAAGAGCTGGAGGTTGCTGTGAGCTGTGATGTCACAGCACTCTATGGAGAGTGACAAAGTGAGACTCTTGTCTCTAAAAAAAGAAACAGGCTCGGGGCCTGTGGCTCAATGGGCTGAGGCGCCAGCAATGTACACCTGAGCTGGCGGGTTCGAATCCAGCCCAGGCCCGCCAAACAATGATGGCTGCAACCAAAAAATGACTGGGGGTTGTGATGGGCACCTATAATCCCAGCTACTTGGGAGGCGGAGGCAAGAGACTCGCTTGAGCCCAGGAATTGGAGGTTGCTGTGAGCTGTGATGCCAGGCACTCTATCCAGGGTGATAGCTTAAGGCTCTGCCTCAAAAAAAAAAAAAACAAAAAAAGAAACAAACAAAAACAAAACCTCACACAAAAAAACACAAAATACAACACCACTATAAAATCAAGAAAACACAGAGCCTTTAAGATAAGAGACAAAAAGAGCTATATATAGCTCACCAAATGCTGAAAGGATCATTGATCTTTGCTATGTTGACAATTTGTTAAACAGGGAAGTTCAAATCTGTTCAACATTCTATTTAAAAATATTTTCAGGGAGGCTCGGCGCCTGTGGCTCAGTGGGCTAAGGCGCCAGCCACGTACACCTGAGCTGGCGGGTTCGAATCCAGCCTGGGCCCGCCAAACAACAAAGACGGCTGCAACCAAAAAATGGCCGGGCGTTGTGGCAGGTGCCTGTTAGTCCCAGCTACTTGGGAGGCAGAGGCAAGAGACTCGCTTGAGCCCAGGAATTGGAGGTTGCTGTGAGCTGTGATACCACAGCACTCTATCCAGGGTGACAGCTTGAGGCTCTGTCTCAAAAAAAAAAAAAAAAAAAAATATTTTCAGGGTCTTGGCGCCTGTGGCTCAGCGGGCTAAGGCGCCAGCCACGTACATCTGAGCTGGTGGGTTCAAATCCAGCCTGGGTCCACCAAACAATGCCGGCTGCAATCAAAAAATGGCCTGGCGTTGTGGCGGGCACCTTTAGTCTCAGCTACTTGGGAGGCGGAGGCAGGAGATTCGCTTGAGCCCAGGAATTAGAGGTTGCTGTGAGCTGTGATGCCACGGCACTCTATCCAGGGTGACAGCTTGAGGCTCTGTCTCAAAAAAATAAATAAATAAA
>CAUYON010037676.1:0-24865 GCA_963573935.1 Arctocebus calabarensis | reverse complement strand
GGCTCAACGGGCTAAGGCACCAGCCACGTACACCTGAGCTGGCGGGTTCAAATCCAGCCCGGGCCCGCCAAACAACAATGACGGCTGCAACCAAAAAATGGCCGGGCGTTGTGGTGGGTGCCTGTAGTCCCAGCTACTTGGGAGGTGGAGGCTGGAGACTCGCTTGAGCCCTGGAATTGGAGGTTGCTGTGAGCTGTGATGCCACAAGACTCTATCCAGGGTGACAGCTTGAGGCTCTGTCTCAAAAAAAAAAAAAAAAGAATGTATGAAGAAAGGTCTAAGCTAGAGTTAGACATTTCACTGAAGCATTATTCACAGTAGCCAAGATATGGAAGCAACCTAAATGTCCACTGATGGATGAATGGATACAGAAAATGTGGCATATGAAATTTTATTTATTTATTTATTCATTTCAGACAGAGTCTCAGTCTGTCATCCTGGGGCTCTGGGTAGAGGGCTACGGCTTCATCATAGCTCACAGCAAACTCAAACTCCTGGGCTCAAGCAGTCCTCTTGCCTCAGACTCCTGAAGAGCTATGATGACAGGCATGCTCCACCACACCCAGGTAGTTTTTCTATTTTAAGTAGAGTCAGGGTCTCACTCTTGCTCAGGCTAATCTCAAACTCCTGAGCTCACGCATTCCACCCACCTGGTCCTCCCAGCGTGTTAGGATCACAGGCATGAGCACTGTGCCAGGCCCATACAATGGAATATTCATTATTAAGCCTTTAAAAAGAAGGAAATTCTGAGGGGCAACATCACGAGTGAACCTGAAGGACATTATCCTAAGAGAAATAAACCAGTCATACTGCCTGATCACTCTTATCTGCCATTTCTAAAATTATCAAACTTAGAGAAACAGAGTAGTAGTTGCCAGGGACAGGGAAGGGGGAAATGGAGTAAAAGAAAAATAAAATAAAATACCCACATACACTAAACACAGTGCATGAAACTAGACTCAAACGCATGTCATTGTAAACAATTCAGAAGACAGAAAAGAGGCATTGAGAAGATTCTACAAGCTTTGGGGGCTGGAGGGAAACTGGATACATATAAATAATCAGAAATCAGAGTCTATCATAAAACAATATGGAAGGTAAAAGACAATGAAGTTATGTCTTTAAAACTCTGAGGACAAAAAATAGAATTCAAATCCCCCAAAATTAGACATCTAGTGTGAGAATAAAATAAAATTGTTTTCAAAGGTATGAGATCTCAAAAGCCTTACTTCCTAAGTCCTCTTTTTCAGGATGCTATTGAAGTATGATGTCTTCCACCACAACAAGTGAATAAATTGAGAAAAAAGAAGACAAGTATAGGAAACACAGAAGCATCAACATAAGAGAGAGGCCAAGGGAATCTCCAAGTGACATGAGATCAACAATTAGACAACTGGTATGGAGGCCGACCTCCCATGGGGCAGATCCAAGGTCTCTGAGAAGAGTTTATTGAAGCATGCTGGCACCATGGCTCACGCCTGTAATCCTAACACTCTGGGAGGATGAGACGGGTAGATTGCCTGAGCTCACAAGTTCAAGACCAGCCTGAGCAAGTGTGAGACCCTGTCCCTAAAAAGAATAGCTTGGTGTTATGGCAGGTGCCTGTAGTCCTAGCTACCTAAGAGACTAAGACAAGAGAATTGCTTGAGCCCAAGAGTTTGAGGTTGCTGTGAGTTATGACGCCACAGCACTCTACTGAGGGTGACAAAGTGAGATTCTGTCTTAAAAAAAAAAAATTTACTTAAGCAGATGACACATACAGAATAATAAATGTATTTAAAGATATTGAATGGACATTTATACAAGCAAGAGAAGATAACAAATTGAATCAATGACTAGCTATAAAAAAATTACTTGAAGGGCAGCACCTGTGGCTCAGCAAGTAGGGCGCTGGCCCCATGTATCAAGGGTAGCGGGTTCAGGCCCTGCCTGGCCGAAGTGCAAAACAAAAAAATAGCCGGTCATTGTGGCACCTGTAGTCCTAGCTACTCGGGAGGCTGAGGCAAGAGAATTGCTTAAGCCCAAGAGTTAGAGGTTGCTGTGAGCTGTGTGATGCCACAGCACTCTACTGAAGGCAATAAAGTGAGACTCTGTCTCTACAAAAAAAAAAAAAAATTACTTGAAGATGACAAAAAGACAATTAAACAAAAGCTTGTATGAGAGAAAAATAACTATAATGTATATCATAAGATTATTGAGTCATGTGACCGTGCTAGTATTTAACCATTTTAAGTGTTAAAACAGTTACTTTTGTGGCTCAATGAAACAACTGTAAATAGCACTTATATAGTCATAATGATGTCATAAATAAAGGAACATTGAATATTGAACTAGTTAAAATTATAATAATATGGTATTGAGAGGTGCAGGTACAAGATGTGTGTATGTATTGTGGGTTAAGGGGAGGGTAAGGTATGAAACACCTAAATCTTTGACTATCATCATGAGAAGTCAATAAAGGACACATAAAATTGAAAAATCAAGGACTAGTAATAGGGACGGTACAGTCACTCACACCTGTAAGTTGAGCACTTTGGGAGGCCAAGGTGGGTGGATCACTTGAGTCTGAGACCAGAGAAGACAATAGTGAAAACCCATCTCTACAAAAAAAATTTGTTTTAATTATCCAGGTGTGGTGGCATGCACCCGTAGTTCCTGCTGCTTGGAGGATAGGACAGGAGGATGACTGGAGCCCGGGAGTTTGAGGTTGCAATGAGATCTGATGCTGCTACTACAATCTAGCACAGAGAGAGACTCTGTCGAAAAAAAGAATATTTTATTTGATATAAGAATTTGAAAACAGATTTGTAGATTTCCAGGAAAATAGTATTTGAGGGCGTTTGCAACTTCATTTTCAGTCCACAGCAATGTTACCTGCCAATTTTCAAATGGAATGCACAGAGCTGCAATCTGACATTCAACTTAAAGAAAAGATTGATCGTGTCTTTTTACTAAACTCTTTATAGGTCCTGTTTTCCCAGAGACAAATATCCCTTGCTTCCTAATCATAGCTTACTCATGCCATCACTTTTTGGCAGCACCTACATTTGCAGGCAACTATTTTCAAAAATGAAGAACAGTAAGAGTAAAACTAGAACCAAAATATCTGATGAGAACATTGAGAATTCACTGAGAATTGCAACTAGTTCCCTTGAAACAGATATTGATGCATTAATTTCTCAAATACATTGTCACATATCCTACTAGTTTATGTTGCCCACTTTACTTTTATGAAAAAAATATAAAAAATTACAAAAATATTGTATGACTTAAGTATGCAGATTTTCTGTATTAGTGGTCATAAACTTGGATGTGCTTGACAATTTTAAAAACTCTCTGAATTGTCACTGCATAGTTAAAATTATTGTGTGAGGACTTTTTGCTTATCTGTGGTAGCAGATATCATGAAAATTATGCACAGAACTTTTTTATTTGTTTTCTTTTCTTCTCATCCGCTTTCTTTAGTGTTTGTGTATTTCATGTGTGGCCCAGACAAGTCTTGTTCTTCCAGTGTGGCCTAGAAAAGCCAAAAGTTTGGACACCCCTCATCTATAGTTCATTTTTTGCCACTTGGAGAGACAAATAACGAAGCCAAAGGCAGTGCAATTCACCTGTATTTATCAAGTGCTTTTTATGTACAAAGCAGAATATGATAAGCCCAGAAATATAAGCAAATTATTACAGAAATTTAAAAGATAGTAACAGACAATTAAGTTTGGGGGGATCCAATGAGGTAGGCGCAAAGTATGAATACAATTTTTTGAAAGGGCATTTCCAGGCAGAAGGCATTACAAGAGCCAAGGCAATCAAGGAAATGGGGGGCTGGTCCCTTGAGAGGAATTGCAACCTGGACCGTTTTTAAAAGATTCGATGCCAGTATTAGGAGCAAAAAAGTCACCAGTGAATTCACTAGAACTGCACTTTAGGAAAAGTAGCCATATGGCTAACTATCTGCAAGGCAGTTCCATACAGATAACTCACCAGGAACACCGAAAGTTCAGGTCAAAATGGAAGTCCCTGTCTTATTTCTAAGACATCTTGTGACTGCAATTGCATCTTTTGACTTATCAAACCACAACGGCATTATCCTGCTACTTAATACCTTCTCTAACCCTGATCAAAATATTAGCAAACCAAGTCCAGCAATATATTTTTAAAAAGGTTAAATACTATGCCCAAGTGAAATTTATTCCAGGAACGCAAGATCAGGTTAATACCCCAATTCAATAAATTTAATATAAAAACTATGCCACTGCACTCTAGCCAGGACAACAGAGAGACTCTGTCTCAAAAAAAATCCACTCTCACCACTTTTATTCATTATAATTATTTATTTATTATTGGAGGATCTAGCTGGTGCACTATAGTAAATACTACTATTGTTATTAATAATAATAGCACCAGATTGGAGAGGAAGAGTAAAAGTGTCTTTATTCACAGATGACATAAAGAAAAATCGCAAGAAATTCACAAAAAAATTAAAAACTAGTAAATGAGTGTAATCAGTGTTCAAGGTTCATTAACATTCAACATTCAAAATATCGGTTGTATTATATACTATTAATGAACAATCCGAAATTGTATTTTTTAAAAATTCCACTTACAATAGCATCTAAAATAATAAAATACATGTGAATAAATATAGTAAAAGAAGAGCTAGGTATGAGGGCTCACACCTGTAATCCCAGTAGGAGAGGGAGGCTAGGTAGGAGGATTGCTTGAGAACAGAAGTTCGAGACCAGCCTGGGTAATATGGCAAGATCCATTTTCTACAAAAATTGTAAAGATTAGCCAGACATAGCTTCAAAGGCCTTTAATCCCAGCTACTCTTCAGTCTGAGTTGGGAGGATCACTTGAATCCAGGAGTTGAAGGTTATAGTGATTGGACTATTGTACTTCAGCCTGGATGGCAAAGCAAGATCCATCTCAAAAAAAAATTAATAAAAGAAGTACAAGACTTATACTTTGCAATGTACAAAGCACTGGTGAGAGAAACTAAAGGAGACCTAAATAAATGGAAGGCATCCCATGTTCATTAGTTACTAAACTCAATATTGTCAAAATAGCAATTCTCCCCAATTTAAACCATGAACTCAGGGTAATCCCTATGAAAATCTTAGCAGAGTTTTTGCATAATTGACAAACTAATCCTAACCTATTTATACAGAAATGTATAGGACCTAAAATAGTGAAAACAATTCTTTTTTTTTTGAGACAGAGCCTCAAGCTGTCACCCTGGATAGAGTGCTGTGACATCACAGCTCACAGCAACCTCCAATTCCTGGGCTCAAGCAAGTCTCTTGCCTCTGCCTCCCAAGTAGCTGGGAGTACAGGCACCTGCCACAATGCCCGGCCATTTTTTGGTTGCAATCATCATTGTTGTTTGACAGGCCTGGGCTGGATTCGAATCCGCCAGCTCAGGTGTACATGGCTGGCGCCTTAACTCATTGAGCCACAGGCTCCAAGCCATGAAAACAATTTTTTAAAAGAACAAAGTTTGTGTGGTCACATTACTTGATTTCAAAGCTAACTATAAAGCTATAGCAATCTAGACAGTGTGATAATGGTATCACTTTGGGTATATAAATCAGTGGAACAAATTCAAGAGGTCAGAAATAAACTTTTACCTTTAAAGTCAATTCATTTAGATAATGTGCCAAGATAATTCAATGAACAAAAAATAGTCTTTTTAACAGACCTGAGCCAATTGATATGTACATGCAAACTATATATAAAAGAATAAACAACCAATTCAAAAATCAGCAAAAGTGCAGAATAAACATTTCACCAAAGAAGATATATGTATGGTTAATAAGCATATGAAAAGATGTACAACATAATTAACCTTAAGGAAATTCAAATTAAAATAATAATGAGATACAAATTTATACCCACTAAATGGCTATACTAAAAAAAGACAGACAATAAATGTTGGTGAGGATGTAAAGAAACTGGAAGCCTGGGCCAGCCGTGGTAGCTCACACCTGTAATCCTAGCACTCTAGGAGGCCAAGGCAGGTAGATTGCTTAAGCTCAGGAGTTCAACACCAACCTGAGCAAGAACAAGACCCTGTCTCTACTAAAAAAAATAGGAAAAACTAGCTGGCCCTTGTGGCAAGTGCCTATAGTCCTGGCTGTTCAGGAGGCTAAGGCAAGAGGCTCTCTTGAGCCTAAGAGTTTGAGGTTGCTGTGAGCTATGACACTCCAGAACTCCATCCAGGTGACAGAGTAAGACTCCATCTCAAAAAAACAAAAACAAACAAAAAACTAGAAGCCTTATCCATCGCTTAGGGAAATGTGAAAAGGTATAGCCTTTTTAGAAAACACTTGAATTTCTTGAATTAAACATGAATTTCCAGTAATCTTAGCACTCTGGGAGGCTAAGAGGGAGGATTGCTTGAGGCCAGGAATTCAAGACAAGCCTGAAGAAGAATGAAACCCCTGTTTCTACTGAAAATAGAAAAATTAGGAATCTTGTTCTGGGTCCTGATTGTAGCTGTGTGTGCAGGAGGCCACTGCTGCTGTTGCAGGCCCTGCAGAGGAAGGAAGCCAGCCAGCAGTGGAGGCTGCTCTGCACTGCTGCTGCTACTGCCATCACTGCTGCTGCCACCATCACTGCTCCAGAGAGGTGCCCACAGTCCCAGCAGTCCATAGTGCCTTGGAGTGCTTCCTTTTCCTCCAGACTCCTTGCACCCATTCAGCCCTTAGTGGCCTGGATTGACACCCAGGAAAGGTTATCCCAGTCCTCTTCCAGGAAGTTTGTGAGAAGTGTGACCAGCCTTCACCATCTGGATCATCCTTCTTAGAAATGTAAAAGCACAGAGTGACAGTGTGGGATACCAGGAGCAGAAAAGATAAGAAATGTAGGGAGCCAGCAGAAGGAGTAGGTGAAGGGGAGCAAGGAGACTCATGGGCAAAGTATGCGCATGGAATCATTGGGGGATTAGGGCTTCCAGAAAATCTTTCCTACCTCCTACACCCCTACTGTGGAGAAGTCCAGGGATCGACCCAATTCTCGGGTGGGTCTGTCCCATCAGGCAGAGAGTATGTGTGTTGGGGGAAAAACAGGAACTAGTGACCCACAAGGCTTTTGGGTACACTGACCCTTTTAGGGAGGGTCAGAGAGGGAGCAGTTTGTCCCATGACTTCTTTGGGATGGAGCAAATAACTTTTGGCTGAGTGCTTCCCTTGCAGAATGTGGGCAAATCAGGCATGGGATCAGGCAAGCAAGGGACCCAGGAGCCTAATGAGCACTTGGGGGTGCTCACAGCCTGCACCCTAATTTGGGAAGACACGGGAAGCATGGAGATCACTAAGGCCCTGGGTCTGCTGATACCTCTGTGAGTACCATTCTGTGCAGCTTCTCAGGGACTCTGAGACTCTATGAGTTGACCAGCTGTAGCCAGCTTCAGCTCAGTCCTCCAGGCTTGGGCAGCCATCTCTGGACTGATCATTCAGGTCTGCCAAGCAGATCAGGGAGGTCTCCCTCTCTGCACAGTTCTTCAACCTCCAATTCCAATTTGGATCACTAAGGTACAATCCCTGCTCAAACAAAGACACTTAATTCCCTAATCAGTCCCAGAACTAGGATGCAACATCCTGGAATGTCCAGTAGTACCTCCAGGCCTGTGGCACCACCTCCTAACTCTTCAAGAATAGGAGTAAGGGGTGGCACCTGTGGCTTAGTGAGTAGGGCGCTGGCCCCATATACTGAAGGTGGCAGGTTCAAACCCGCCCTCGGCCGAACTGCAAAACAGAAAAATAGCCAGGCGTTGTGGCAGGTGACTGTAGTCCCAGTTACTTGGGAGGCTGAGGGAAGAGAATCACCTAAGCCCAGGAGTTTGGAGGTTGCTGTGAGCTGTGTGACGCCATGGCACTCTATGGAGTGTGATAAAGTGAGACTCTGTCTATACCAAAAAAAAAAAAAAAATTAAAATTTAAAAAAAAAAAAAAAAGAATAGGAGTAGGGAACCCAGCCCTGATCTCCATGACAACCAGTTGATGAACTCCAGGCAACCCCAAATCCAGATGTGGAACTTCACATTCTAATATGTTCCTGCTAAAAAACATTTGTGTGACTCTCCTGGATACCTAGGAGGGTTAGGTCATTTTAACTTCAAAACTCAGAGCTAAAGAAGAACAAAAGGAAGAAGGAAAAGAGAACATAGGAGAAAAAAATGAAAAGAAAAGAAACCACATATGAGGAGAAACCAACAAAAAAAGCTCTGGTTACATGGTGAACCAGAACAGATCAGCCCTCCCCAAAGGATCACAGTAGAGTGAACTACTATACAAGATTCCAACTTTAAAAAGATTGTGGAAATGACAGAAAAGGATTTCAGTTTATGGATGGCAAATATAATAAATGGAATTGGAGGAAAAGTGGAAAGTCGGAAGAAGAAGTAAAAAAAATGTCCCGAGAAATTAATAAAATGAAAGAAAAAGTCTCCAATGATCTGGACAAAATTAGAAAGGATATAACTGAGCTTAAAGAATTGAAGGAGGCATTCAGAGAGTTTCAAAATACAGTAGAAATTTTCAACAATAGATTAAACAGAAAGAATCTCAGAGCTTGAAGACAAGGCTCCCAAGCTAATTTAGTCATTTAAAAAAGCAAAATAGAAAACAATACAAGGAGAGAAATCTCTTAAAGAATTAGGGAACTACATGAAGTGTACAAACATGAATTATAGGTATCCCTGAAAGAGAAGAGTCCCCAAAACATCGAAGCTCTAGTTGATGATATTATTACAGAAAATTTCCCAAATACTGCCGAAGATTCCAACATACACCTCCTAGATGGATATCAAACCCTGAAATGATTAAATTCAAACAGAGCTTCTCCTAGACACATTGTAATCAATCTGGCCAAAGTTAAAATATAAAAGAAAATCCTGCAAGCATCCAGGTATATGCAACAGCTGACCTACAAGGGTAAATCCATCAGGTTAACAGCTGACTTTCTTCTTAAACAAAATAACTGGCAGCCTGGGATTCTATAAACTTCAAAACTAAGTTTCATATTTGATGGAGAAATCAAATCTTTTACTGACAAGTGAACATTGAGGAAATTTGACCCAGCGTGACACTTACTTTGCAGGAAGTATTCAGACCTGCACTATACACAAACCAACAAATGGACTCCCAGCAAAATAAAGACTTCTGGAAACCCAAGGACAACGCCTATGTACCTCAATGGCCCATGTGATAAAACAAGGCAAGAGAGCCATACACAACAAGATGAACTAAACTCCACCTTACCTATCAATCCTCTCAATAAATGTGAATGGCTTGAATTCCCCACTGAAGATACATAGGCTGGCTGATCAGATAAAAAAACATAAGCCAAATTTATACTATCTTCAAGAAACGCATCTAACTCCCAAGGACAAATCAAGACTTGGGGTGAAAGGCTAAAAAACAGTATTTCATGCAAATGAAAACCAAAAGAAATTAGGAGTTGCAGACACAATTGACTTTAAACCTACAAAGATAAAGAAAGACAAAGATCAACGTGATATACTGTTCAAGGGAATGATCCAAAAAGAAAACATTTTAATCCTAAATATTTATGGACCCAAATTAAACACTCCCAGATTTATAAAGCAAACCCTACTTGGTCTAAACAATATGATAAACAGTAACACTATAATAGCCAGGTACCTCAACACCCCACTGACAGAACTGGACAGATCCTCCAAGCAGAAATTAAGCAGAGAAGTGATGGACTTAAATATGACTTTAGAACAAATGGGCCTAACACACATATGCAGAAACTTTCACCCCCAAACTACTGAATATATGCTGTTCCCATCAGCTCATGGATCATTCTCCAAGATCAATCATATCCTAGGTCACAAATCAAACCTTGACAAATTTTTAAATAGAAATTATACCTTGCATCTTTACAGACCACAATGGAATTAAAATGGAACTCAATTCCAACAGAAACACTCATTCGCACACAAAGTCATGTTAATTAAATAACCTATTGCTGAATAATAGCTGGGTCAAGGAGAATATAAAGAAAGAAATCATTAGATTTTTGAACAAAATGAAATGACACCTCAAGCTATGAAAAGCTGTGGGATACTGCAAAAGCAGTCCTATGTGGGAAAATCATCACATTAAATAACCACAACCAGAATTCAGAAAGAGCACAGATCAACAATCTAATAAATCATCTCAAGGAACTAGAAAAGGAACAGATATCCAATTCTATTTTTTTTTTTTTTTTGTAGAGACAGAGTCTCACTTTATCGCCCCGGGTAGAGTGCCGTGGCGTCACAATGCTCACAGCAACCTCCAGCTCTTGGGCTTAAGCGATTCTCTTGCCTCAGCCTCCCGAGTAGCTGGGACTACGGGCACCCGCCACAGCGCCTGGCTAGAGATATCCAATTCTAAACCTAGCAGAAGAAAAGAAACAACCAAATCAGATTAGAATCAAATGAAATTGAGAACAAAAGAATGATTCAGAAGATTAATGAAATGAAAACTTTGTTCTCTGAAAAGATAAATAAAATTGATAAACCCTTGGCCAGATAAACAAGAAAAAGAAAAGTAAGATCTCTAATAAACTCACTCAAAAATAAAAAGGGGGAAATAACAACAGACACCACAGAAATACAAAATATCATTACCAAATACTACAAAAATCTCTATGCCCAGAAATTTCAAACATGGAGAAAATGGATAAATACTTGGAATCACACTACTTTCATAGATTCAACCAGTAAGAAATGGAACTGTTGAACAGACTGATATCAAGCACCAACATTGAAACAACAATAAAAAAAACTTCCAACAGAAAAAAGTACCTGTAAAGATGATTTCACACCAGAATTCCACCAAACCTTCAAAGAATCTATACCCGTACTGCAGAATCTATTCCAAAACATAGACAAGGAAGAAACTCTTCTAACTCCTTTTACAAAGCAAATCTCACCCTGATCCCCAAACCAGGAAAGAACACAACAACAAAAGAAAATCACAGACCAACATGATTAATGAACTTTTACAGAAAAATACTTAATAAAATGTTAGCAAAGAGAATTCAGTTACGCATAAAAAAAAATTTCATCCCAAGAATGCAAAGCTGGTTCAACATACACAGATCTATAAACGTAATTCACTGCAAAAACAGAAGTAGAAACAAAGACAGACCATATGATCCTCTCAATTGACACAAAAAAGTTTTTGACAAAATTCAGCATCCTTTCTTGATAAGAACGCTTAAGAAAAGTGCCATAGCTAGGCTGCGCCTGTGGCTCAGTGAACAGGGCATCGGCCCCATATGCTGGAGGTGGCAGGTTCAAAACCAGCCCTGGCTAAAAACTGCAAAAAAAAAAAAAAAAAATGCCATAGGCTGGGTGTGGTGGCTAATATCTGTAATTCTGGCACTCTAGGAGGCTAAGATGGGTGAATTGCTTGAGCTCAGGAGTTTGAGACCAGCCTGAGCAAGAGCAAGACCCCCGTCTCTACTAAAATAGAAAACCTAGTTGGCGATGGTAGCACACGCTTGAAGTCCCAGCGACTTGGAAAGCTGAGGCAAGAGGATTGCTCAAGCCCATGAGTTTGAGGTTGCTGTGACCTATAAGGATGCCATGGCACTCTACCCAGGGCAGCAAAGTGTGACTCTACCTCAAAAAAAAAAAAAAAAAAGAAAAAGAAAAGAAAAGTGGCATAGATGGGACATTCCTTTTTTTTTAAGAGACAAAGTCTTACTCTGTCACCCTCAGTAGACTGAGGGTGACAGAGTAAGACTAGCTCGTGGGCTTAGGTGATTCTCTTGCCTCAGCCTCCCAAGTAGCTGGGACTACAGGCACCCGCCACAATGCCCAGCTATTTTTTGTTGTTGTTGTTGTTGTTGTTGCAGTTTGGCTGGGGCCAGGTTCAAACCCACCACTGTCAGTATATGGGGCCAGCGCCCTACTCACTGAGCCACAGGGGCCGCCCAATGGGACATTCTTAAACTGATAGAAGCCATCTATGATGAACTGCTAGCCAACATCATATTGAACAGAGAAAAACTGAAAGCTTTCCTGCTTAGAACTGGAACCAGACAAGGATGTCCACTATCACCACTACTATTTAATATTGTGCTAAAAGTCCTAGTAAATGCGGCCAGACCAAAGAAAGATATTAAGGGTATTCAAATGGGGACAGAAGAGGTCATTTGTTGCTCTTTGGTGATGATATGATCTTCTACCTAGAAAACTCCATGGACTCAATTGCAAGACTCCTGGAATTGATAAAAAAAAGAAATACAGCACTGTCTCAGGTTGTAAAGTCAACGTATACAAATGAGGAGCTTTCATATATGCCAAGAACAGTGAAGCTGAGAATCAAATCAAAGATACAGTATCCTTCACAGTAGCATCAAAGAAAATGAAATACCTTAGAAAATATTTAACAAAGGATGTGAAGGACCTCTACAGAAAGAACTATGGAACACTGAGAAAAGAAATTGCAAAGGATGTTAACATATGAAAGAACATATCATGTTCATGGCTTAGAAGAATCAACTGTTAAAAAGTGTATACTACTCAAAGCAATCTACAGATTTAATGCAATGCTCGTTAAAATACGAACATCAGACTTTAAAGATTTTGAAAAAAAAAGGTCTGTGTTTCATATGGAATCAGAAAACAAAAACCTAAATAGCCAACACTATTCTATGATGAAATAACAAATCTGGAGTCATCACTATACCAGACTTCAGGAATTGAGACTTCAGATTACAAGTCTATAGTGAGCAAAACAGCATGGTATTGGTGTAAAAATAGAAAACAGGTTTATGGAGCAGAACAGAGAATCTAGAGATGAAATCAGCCTCATATTGCCATCTGATCTGTGACAAACCAAACAAAAGCCTATACTTGGGAAAAGAATCCCTATTCAGTAAACAGTGTTGGGAGAACTGCTTAGCCACATGTAAAAAACTGAAACTGGAGCTGCACCTCCGAATATTTACAAAAATTAACTCACAATGGATAAAAAATTTAAGTCTAAGACATGAAATTATAAAAACCCTAGAAGAAAGTGTGGGGAAAATTCTTAATCTTACAGTCCAAGGGAAAGAATTTATGAAGAAGTCCCCACCGCAAATTGCAGCAACAACAAAAATAAATAAATGGGACCTGCTCAAGGTAAAAAGCTTCTGCACAGCTAAGGACATTATCAACAAAGAGACAACCTACAGAATGAGAGAAGATATTCGCTACAAATCTGACAAAGGGATAATAACTAGAATCTATAAAGAAATCAAGCAAATCAACAAAAATAGATCAAATGACCTCGTTAAACATTGTGCCAGAGACATGAACCGAAACTTTTCTCAAGAGGACAGATAAATGGGTAAGAAACATGTGCAAAAATGTTTATCATCCCTAATCATCAGAGAAAAACCAATCAAAACCACTCTGAGATACCACCCAATACCTATGAGAATGGCCAACATCACAGGGTCCCAAAGCAACAAATGCTGATGTGGGTATGGAGAAAAGGGAACATTCATGGCTTGTTAGGACTACAAACTAGTACAGCCTCTGTGGAAAGAAGTATGGAGATCCCTCAAAGAACTAAAGGTAGACCTACTATTTGATCCTGCAATCCCATTAATAGGTATCTACCCCAAAGAAAAAAGTCATTTTACCAGCGGGACATTTGCACTTGAATGTTTATAGTAGCACAATTCTCAATTAAAAAGATGTGAACACAACTCAGGTGCCCTTCAACTCATGAATGGATTAATAAACTATTGGTAGCCAGGTACGGTGGCTCATGCCTATAATCCTAGCACTCTGGGAGGCTGAGGTAGGAGGATCGCTTGAGCTCAGGAGATGGAGACCAGCCTGAGCAAGAGTGAGACCCCTGTCTCAACTAACCATAGAAACACTAGCCAGGCATCATGATAGTCTATAACTACCTGTAGTCCCAGCTATTAGCCTATAGTCCCTGCTAGTTGGGAGGCTAACCCAAGAGGATCATTGGATTCCAAGATACTTTGGCGGGTATGAGCCATGACACCATTGCACTCTACCCAGGGCAACAGAGTGAGACTCTTTCTCCAAAAAAAAAAAAAAAAAAAAATTGAAAAATAAACTGTTGGTATATGTATACTATGGAATACTCTGCAGCCATAAAAGCTGAGGATTTTGTATCTTCTGTAACAACCTGGATGGATTTGGAGAACGTTCTCCTAAGCAAAGATTCACAATAATGGAAGAACAAGCATCACATGTACTCAGTACTTAATTAGAACTAGTAGATTAGGGTGGCACCTGTGGCTCAGGGAGTAGGGCGCTAGCCCCATATACTGAGGGTGGTGGGTTCGAACCCAGCCCTGGCCAAACTGCAACAAAAAAATAGTCGGGTGTTGTGGCGGGTACCTGTAGTCCCAGCTACTTGGTAGGCTGAGGCAAGAGAATGGCCTAAGTCCAAGAGCTGAAGGTTGCTGTGAGCTGTGATGCCACAGCACTCTACTGAGGGTGACAAAGTGAGAGTCTATCTCTAAAAAAAAGGAAGTAGTAGATTAACAATTACATGCTCATGTGAGAGAAAATCTGTATTAAATTCAAGTGGATGTAGAAGGGGTTGGGTGAATTCCCACCCTATGGGGATACGGCATGGGTAATTTGCACACTTTCTGGGTGGAGGAAACAACTACAACCCAGACTTTAACCTTACAAAAGAAAACTATGTAACCTAATTGTATGTACCCCCTATTAAACTGAAAAAAACAAAAAACAAAAAACCATGAACTTCCTATAATACCCAGCAATTGTACTCCTTGGTATCTAACCAAGAGAAAGACAAAAAACTATACAATTCTATTTAAATGAAATACCCCAAAAGGCCATATTTATAATGATGGAAAACTGGTCAGTAGGCACAAGGGAACTTTTCAGGATGATAGAAATGTTCTAAAATTGGATTGTGGTAGTGGCTGCACAATGCCATAAAATTACTAAAACATCATTGGATTGTTCACTCGCTAAATAATTCTATCACTTAATTTTTTTTTCTTTTTTTCCCTTCCTCCCTTCTTCCCTTCCCTTCCTTCCTTCTCATTCTGTTGCCCAGGCTAGAGTGCCATGGCTTCAGCCTCACTCACAGCAACCTCAGTCTCCTGGGTTTCAAGTGATCCTCCTGCCTCAGCCTCCCAAGTAGCTGGGACTACAACCACTGACCATAATGACCAGACAGTTTTTTATTTTTTATTACAGACGAGTCTTACTCTTGCTCAGGCTGGTCCTGAACTCCTGAGCTCAAACAAATCCACTGCCTCAGCCTCCCAGAGTGTTAGGATTAAAGGCCTGAGCCACAGCACCTGGCCAATTTTTTCATTTGTTTAGTACTTTGAGTTGTTGTTTCATAAACAATTCTAAATTATATTAAAATTCAACTTATCCTGGTTAAATTTTAAGATTATGCAAATTAACCCCCATGAAGTTTTTTTTTCCTATCTCACTTTATTGCCCTCGATAGAGTGCTATGCCATCACAGCTCACAGCAACCTCCAGCTCTTGGACTTAGGTGATTCTCTTGCCTCAGCCTCCCAAGTAGCTGGGACTATAGGCGCCCACCACAATGCCCCACTATTTTTTGTTGCAGTTTGGCCAGGGCTGAGTTTGAAACCGCCACCCTCAGTATATGGGGCCCAGCACCCTACCCACTGAGCCACAGGTGCTGCCTTTTGGTTGTTTTTTTTTAAGGAGACCCCGTTGTATCTGCAACAACCTCAGTTCGTATCTGAGTCATGGCACCATATAAAAAAACAAAGGAGAGACTTTCCTAATATCTTTTTTAACAGTACAATGCCAATTAATAAGTATAAAAAGTAAATAAAGTAAAAAATTCATCATTTGATTGAATCACTAGGATTCTAAAACTTTATTTATTTATTTATTTATTTTTAATATTTTTTTTTTTCAGTTTTTGGCCAGGGGGTGGGTTTGAACCTGCCACCTCCGGCATATGGGGCCAGCGCCCTACCCCTTTGAGCCACAGCCGCTGCCCCGGATTCTAAAACTTTAAATTAAAAAAAATTGCTGGGCGTGATGACTCCTGCCGATAATCTCAGCACTGTGGGAGGCTGAGACAGGAGGATTGCCTGAACTCAGGAGTTCGAGACTTAACCAAGTGAGAGTGAGATCCTGACTCATTAAAAATATGAAAACCCAGCCAGGCACCGCGGCAAGGCCTGTTATCCAGTGGCTTCGGGAGGCTGAGGCAGCAGGATGCCCACAGCCCAAGTCTGAGGGTACAGTGAGCTATGACGCCCCTGCACTCTGCTCAGGGGATAGGGTGGGACTCTGTGTCAACAACAAAAATATAATAGGCTCAATGCCCATAGTTCAGTGAGTAGGGCGCCAGCCACATACACAGAAGCTGGCGATTCGAACCGGCCCTGGCCTGCTAAACAACAATGACCACTGCAACCAAAGAAATAGCCAGGCAGGCACCTGTAGTCCCAGCTACTTGGGAGGCAGAGGTAGGAGAATTGTTTGAGCCCAGGAGTTGGAGGTTGCTGTGAGCTGTGATGCCACAGCACTCTACCCATGGTGACAGCTTGAGGTTCTATCTCAGGAAAAACAAACAAAAAATCTCAACTCTAACATAAGCTCAAAATTCTACACAAGGTGATGGAAAGTAACAATCTACCCTGGAACAATTATTAGATCAAGGAAGAAATAAAGATAGAAATCATAAGATTCTTCAAACTAAATGACAAAAGGGACACAAATTATCAAAATCCATGGGATTTAGCAAAAACAGTCCTAAGAGGAAAATTTGTGGCCTTAACTGCCCACATTAAAAAAAAAAAACAACAACAAAACCCCAGAAGATCACAAATCAACAATATAAAGAATCATCTTAAGGAATTAGAAAAGAAAGAAACCAATCCCAAACCAAGCAGGAGAAAAGAAAGAACTAAGGTCAGAGTAGAAGTAAAAGAATTACACAGAAGATTCTTGAAAAAGTTGGTTCTTTGAAAGATAAACCACATTGACAGACTCTTGCTAGATTAACCAAAAACAGAAAAGAAAAGACCCTAATAAGCTCAATCAGAGATGAAAAAGGAGATATTACACTTGATTTCACAGAACAAAACATCATCTCTGAATACTATAAAAACCTTTATGTACCTAAAATGGAAAGGGTCAAGGAAATGGACAAATTCTTGGAAATATACATTCTCCCTAGGCTCAATTGGGAAGAAACAGAACCCCTACACAGACCAAAATCAAGTAAGAAAATTAAAGCAAGTAATAAAAAGGCTTCCAACAGAAAGAAGTTCAGTACCAGATGGTTCCATGGCCAAATTTTACCAGACCTACAAAGAGGAACTGGTGCCTATACTATAGAAATTACTTCATAACATGAAGAAGGAAGAAATCCTCCTACAACTCATTCTATGAAGCTAGTATCACCTTGATACCAAATCCAGAAAAGGACACAACAAAAAAAGAAAACTACAGGGAGACACCTGTGGCTCAGTAGGTAGGGCACTGGCCCCGTATACTGAGGGTGGTGGGTTTGAACCCGGCCCTGACCAAACTGCAACAAAAAATAGCCGGGTGTTGCAGCAGGTGCCTGTTGTCCCAGCTACTCAGGAGGCTGAGGCAAGAGATTTGCCTAAACCCAAGAGCTGGAGGTTGCTGTGAGCTGTGATGCCATCGCACTCTACTGAAGGTAACAAAGTGAGACTTTGTCTATACAAAAAAAAAAAATGAAGAAAAGGAAAAGACTACCTATATGCCCTACTACCTTGGGCATATAGGTAGTCCCAGCTATTTGGGAGGCTGAGGCAAGAGAATTGCCTAAGCCCAAGAGTTGGAGGTTGCTATGGGCTGTGATGCCATGGCACTCTACCAAAGATGATAAAGTGAGAATCTGTCTCTAAAAAAAAAAAAAGGAAGAAAGAAAGAAAGAAAACTACACACCAATATCCCTTATGAATATAGACACAAATATTCTCAATAAAATTCTAGCAAACTGAATTCAGCAGCACATGAAAAACATAATCCACCATGACTAAGTGGGCTTTATCCCAAGAATGCAAGGATGGTTCAATGTATTCTAATCTAAAAATATGATTCAACACATAAACAGAATCAAAAACAAAGACCAGGGCAGCGCCTGTGGCTCAGTGAGTAGGGCGCCGGCCCCATATACCAAGGGTGGTGGGTTTAAACCCGGCCCTGGCCAAACTGCAACAAAACTTAGCTGGGTATTGTGGTAGGTGCCTACAATCCCAGCTACTCAGGAGGCTGAGGCAAGAGAATCACCTAAGCCCAAGAGCTGGAGGTTGCTGTGAGTTGTGATGCCATAGCACTCTAGGAGGGCAACAAAGTGAGATTCTGTCTCAAAAAAAAAAAAGTATTTTGGCTCGGTGTGCCTGTGGCTCAATGGGCTAAGGCGCCAGCCACGTATACCAGAGCTGGCAGGTTCAAATCCAGCCCGGACCCGCCAAACAACAATGATGGCTGCAACCAAAAAAAAAAAACAAAGACCAAGGCTCAGTGCCTGTAGCTCAAGGGGCTAAGGCACCAGCCACATATACCAGAGCTGGCAGGTTTGAATCCAGCCTAGGCCTGCCAAATAACAATGACAACTACAACCAAAAAACAGCCAGGCATTGTAGCAGGGGCCTGTAGTCCCAGCTACCTGGGAGTCTGAGGCAAGAGAATAGCTTAATCCCAGAAGTTGGAGATTGCTGTGAGTGGTGATGCCACAGCACTCTACCTAGGGTGATAGCTTGAGGCTCTGTCTCAAAAACAAAAACAAAATTCAGCACCCTTTTATGAAAAGAATTTTTTTTTTTGAGACAGAGTCTCACTATGTTGCCCTGAGTAGAGTGCTGTGGCATCACAGCTCACAGCAACCTCAAGCTCTTGAGCTTAAGTGATTCTCTTGCCTCAGCCTCCCAAGTAGCTGGGACTACTGGCACCCATCACAATGCCTGGCTATTTTTTTGTTGCAGTTGTTTAGCCGGCCAGGGCTAGCTTCAAACCCGCCACCCTCAGTGTACATGGCTGGTGCTGTAAACACTGTGCTATGGGCACTGAGCCCATGATAAGAATTCTTAACAAAATAGGCATAAATGGAACATACCTGGAAATTATAAAGGCCATATGACAAACCCACTGCCAACATCCACTTAGATCTGGAACCAGACAAAGTTGCTCCCTGTTATCACTTCTATCCAACATAGTGCTGGAAGTCTTACCAGAGCAATCAGACAGAAGAAAATCAGGTATCCAAATGGAGACCAAAGAGGCCAAACTACTACAGTTTGCTGACAGTATGATCTTATATTTAGAAAATCTCAAAGATTCTGCCAAGAGACTCCTGGAATTGATAAATAAATTCAGCAGAATCTCAGGATATAAAATCAATATACACAAATGAAGCATTCCTACATACCAACAACAGTCAAGCTGAGAATGAAATCAAAGACTCAATAGATTTCACTATGGAAACAAAACAAATAAAGTGCCTAGGAATATATTTAATCAACAAGGCAAAAGACTATTGGGAGAACTATGAGTTATTGAAGGAGGAAATCGCAGAGGATGTAAACAAATGGAAAAATTTATCATGCTCATGGATTGGCAGATTCAACATTGACAAAATGTCTATACTACCCAAAGTGGTCTACAGGTTCAATGCAATCCCTATTAACATGCCAACATAATTTTTCACAGATCTAGAAACAAATAATTCTATGCTTTGTATGGAACCAGAAAAAAGCCCAAATAGACAAAGCAATCTTAAGCAAAAATGACAAATGGAGAGGCATCACTTTATCAAACTTCAAACTATATTACAAAGCTATGGTAACCACAACAGCATGGTACTGGTACAAACAAGAGACATAGACCTATGGACAAGAACAGAAAACCCATATATAAAACCATCCTTGTATTGACATCTGATCTTTGACAAACAGACAATAACATATACTGGGGAAACAAATTTCTATTCAACAAATGGTGCTGGGAAAATTGGATAGCTACATGCAGAAGACTGAAACAGGATCTGCATCTCTCACCATTCACAAAAGTTAATTCAAGGGGGATAACAGATTTAACCTAATGCATGAAACTATTAGACTTCTAGAAGAAAATGTTGGAAAAACTCTTATAGCATCAGCCTAGGCAAAGAATTTATGAAGGAGGCCACAAAGGCAATCACGGGAACAAAAAAATTAACAAATGGGGCTCGGCGCCTGTAGCTCAAGTGCCTGAGGTGACAGCCACATACACCAGAGCTGGAGGTTCTGGTTTGAATCTGGCCCGGGCCTGCCAAACAATGGCAACTACAACCAAAAAATAGCTGGGCATTGTGACGGGCGCCTGTGGTCCCAGCTACTTGGGAAGCTGCGGCAAGAGAATCACTTAAGCCCAGGAGTTGGAGGTTTCTGTGAGCTGTGACGCCATGGCACTCTACCCAGGGCAATAGCTTGAGGCTCTGTCTATAAAATAAAATAAAAATAAAAATAAAATAGAATAGAATAAAATAAAATAAAATAAAATAAAACAAATGGAACCTGATTGAATTAAAAAGCTTCCACTGAGCCAAGGATACAAGTAACAAAGTGAATAAACAACCCATGGAATAGAAGAAAATATGAACAAGTTATACATCCAATAAAAGGTTGATAACCAGAATCTATAAAGAACTCACACAAATCAGCAAGAAAAAAAATCAAACAACCTCATAAAAAAGGGGGCAAAAGAATTGAACAGAAACTTTTCAAAAGAAGATAAATGACCAATAAACATGAAAAAAAGCTCAACATCTCTAATCATCAGGGAAATGCAAATCAAAATCACAATGAGGTATTACTTAACTCTAGTGAGAATGGCTTTTATCAAAAAATCCCAAAATGGCCAGGCATGGTAGCTTACCCCTGTAATCCTAGCACTCTGGGAGGCTGGTGGACTGCCCTGAGCTCAGAGGTTCGAAACCAGCCTGAGCCAGAGTGAGTGGGGTGGGGGGGAGCTGAGCATTGTGATGGGCTCCCATAGTCCCAGCTATTTGGGAGGCTGAAGCAAGAGAATCACTTAAGCCCAAGAGTTGGAGGTTGGTGCGAGCTATGATGCCATGGTACTCTACTGAGGGCCCCAAAGTGAGACTCTGTCTCAACCCCCACCCCCCAAAATCCCAAACAACAGATGCTGGTATGGATGTGGAAAAAAAGGAACACTTTTCCACTGTTGATGGGACTGTAGACTAGGACAACCTCTATGGAAAGTCATATAAACATACCTTAAACAACTAAATTAGACCTGCATTTTGATCCAGAAATCTCACTATTAGGTATTTATCCAAAGGAAAAAGAGTCATTTTGTCAAAAAGATGTACACACTCAAATGTTTATTTCAGCACAATTCACAATTGCAAAGTTGTGGAACCTACCCAAGTGCCCATTGACACATGAATGGATTAATAAAATGTTGTATATTATATGATGGAGTACTACTCACCCATAAAACATGGTGAACTATTACCTTTTGTAACAGTCCAGGTGGAACTGAAGATGGTTCTAAGTGAAGTTTCACAAGAATGGAAAAACAAACACCATCTGTACTATTACATTGAAACTAATCCTCCCCTCCGTGAAGGACTCAACTACAACTTGAACTTTACCTTAGAAACGAAAACAATGTAACCTAAACATTTGTACCCTCTTTGTTAATTTGAAAAGAAAACTGGAACTAACTGATGTGCACATTGGGTAGTAAAACTCAATGGAAAGCAAGCAGGTGGGAGTGAGCAGGAAGGAAAGGGTAAATACGCACTTAATAAGTACAATGCACACTATCAAGTGAGGGGCACATTATAACTCTGACTCAAACTATACAAAAGCAATTCATGTAAACAGACATTTGTATCCCGTAATATTCTTTAAAAAAGTAAAGAAAAGTTAATTAAATAAAGGCAAAATACAAGAAAATCATAGAGCTTAGAACTGAGGAGGTTCCAACTCAGACCTATGTTTGGGGATGATAATCTCCTTAATTCTGAGAACCTTATATCCAAAAATGACTTTTTCTCTAAGGAAGCCTACCACTAGAAAAAGGGGTGAGAAAAGTCTCTTGATTATGAGAAAAAGATTGGTCATTAGAATTGCTTTGGGTGGGGGGGTTCTCTTTTTAGAAATGAAGTTTCTTTTTGTTGCCCAGGCTGGAGTGCATTGGCATGATCACAGCTCACAGCAACCTCAAATTCCTGGGCTCAAGCAATCCCTGCCTCAACCTCCCCAAAACATGGGACTACAGGCCCCAGCCACTTCACCCAGATAATTAAAAATATATATATTTGTAGAGATGGGTCTCACTGGAACTCATGGCTTCAAGATATCTTTTTACCTCTGCCTCTTCAAGTGCTCAGATTACAGGTGGGAGCCACCACAGCTGGTAGTCATAAGAATGTTTTAAAACATCAAACCAAAACCAGGCATGGTAGCTCATCTGTAATCCTAGCACTCTAGAAGGCTGAGGTAGGTGGGTTGCTGGGGCTCAAGAGTTTGAGACCAACCTGAGCAAACCTAGACCCCATCTCTACTAAAAATAGGAAAACTAGCCAGGCATTGTGGCCTGCACCTGTAGTCCCAGCTACTTGAGAGACTGAAGCAAGAAGATCTCTTCAGCCCAAGAGGGTCTCGTGAGCCCAAGAGTTTGAGGTTGCTTTGAACTATGACACCACAGCACTTGACCCAGGGCACAGAGTGAGACACTGTCTCAAAATAAATAAATAAATAAATAAATTACCAAACCAAAAGTGAGACATGCAGTTGGGGTGGGGAGGAAAGGAGTTTCTTTATTCATTGTTAGGATTAAAATAGAGAAATTCTGTTGATGAAGTTTATGGTGGCTGATGTCCTAGCAAGTATAAACTAGGAAGTATTGGCTGGGCAGGGTGTCTGGGAGGCCACGGTGGATGGATTGCCTGAGCTTAGGGATTTGAGACCAGCCTAAACAAGAGTGAGACTCCATTTCTAAAAATAGCCTGGTGTTGTGGTGGGTGCCTCTAGCCCCAGGTACTTGGGAGGCTGAGGCAAGAGAATCCCTTGAGCCCAGGATTTTGAAGTTGCTGTGAGCTATGATGCCCCAGGATTCTACCAAGGGCGACAAAGTGAGACTGTCTCAAAAATAAGAAAAGAAAAGAAAGAAAGCATTGTCTTAGAAATCAGTAGAAACAATATTTATCAAATTTACACTGAATTTATAGCCCTTTGAACATACTTCAAGTTCAATTGTACTGCCAACAGGTGGTGCCTGTGGCTCAGTGAGTAGGGCGCTGGCCCCATATGGGTTCAAACTTGACCCTATCCTAACTGCAATTAACCACAAGGCATTACAAGTGGAATTCAACTCCAACAAAAATGTTCAACCCCACACAAAGGCATGGAAATTTTTTTTTTTTTTGAGACAGAGCCTCAGGCTGGGGAAGATTCCTTCCTCCTCAATTTTTTGGAATAATTTATGCAGTACAGGAATAAGCTCTTCCTTGAAGGTTTGATAAAATTCCAGTGGGAAGCCATCTGAACCAGGGCATTTTTTGGTTGGAAGATTTTTTATTACTTCTGTAATCTCAGTGCTTGAAATTGGTCTGTTCAGGAGCTCTATTTCTTCCTGGCTAAGTCTAGGGAGAGGGTGTGATTCCAAATATTGATCCATTTCCTTCACATCGTCAAATTTCTGGGCATAGAGTTTCTGGCATCAGTTGTAATTCCTCCTTTATCATTTCTGATTGAGGTTACTAGAGATTTTACTTTTCTATTTCTAGTTCAAAGGTTTATCTATTTTATTTATTTTAAACTCCTTATTTCATTAATTTTCTGAATGATTCTTTTCTTTTCAATTTCATTGATCTCTGATTTAATTTTAGATATTTCTTTTCTTCTGCTGGGTTTAGGCTTAGATTGTTCTTTTTCCAATTCCATAAGATGGCTTGTGAGTTTGTTGATGCACTCTCTTTCTGTTTTTCGAATGTAGGCATTTAAAGCAATAAATTTTCCTCTTAGAACTGCTTTTGCAGTATCCCACACGTTTTGGAACTTATGTCTTCATTGTTGTTATGCTCAAGGAAGTTAATTATTTCCTGTTTTATTTCTTCCTGCACCCAACTGTATTCAACAGAAGGTTGTTTAATTTCCATGCCTTTGGCTTGGCACCTGTGGCTCAACGGGCTAAGGCACCAGCCATGTACACCTGAGCTGGCGGGTTCGAATCCAGCCCAGGGCCCGCCAAACAACAATGACAGCAGCAACCAAAAAATGGCCGGACCTTGTGGCGGGTGCCTGTAGTCCCAGCTACTTGGGAGGCGGAGGCAAGAGACTCGCCTGAGCCCAGGAATTGGAGGTTGCTGTGAGCTGTGGATGCCACAGCACTCTATCCAAGGTGACAGCTTGAGGCTCTGTCTCAAAAAAAATTTCCATGCCTTTGTGTGGGGTTGAACATTTTTGTTGGAGTTGGGTCTTTTCCTGGTTTTGATATCAGGGTGATGTTTGCTTTGTAGAACATTTTGAGGAAGATTCCAGGACAAGACCCAACTAAAAAGGAGAATTTCAGACCAATTTCACTCATGAATATAGATGCAAAAATTCTCAACAAAATCCTAGCCAATAGATTACAACTTATCATTAAAAAGGTCATACATCATGATCAAGTAGGTTTCATCCCAGGGATGCAAGGCTGGTTTAACATGCGGAAGTCCATAAACGTTATCCACCATATTAACAGAAGCAAAAACAAAGATCATATAATCCTTTCAATAGATGCAGAAAAAGCATTTGATAAAATCCAGCATCCTTTTCTAATTAGAACACTGAAGAGTATAGGCATATGTGG
>CAUYON010037674.1:0-39796 GCA_963573935.1 Arctocebus calabarensis | reverse complement strand
TAGTAGCTGGGACTACAGGCGCCTGCCACAGCGCCCGGCTATTTTTTTTGTTTTGCAGTTCGGCCGAGGCCGGGCTTGAACCCGCCACCTTCGGTATATGGGGCCGGCGCCCTACTCGCTGAGCCACAGGAGCCGCCCAAGTAACCTGGATTTTTAACATAAAAGTTAACTGGATTAAGATTTGAACACCAAAAATCCAGATTTTACAACTGCAACTAGAAAGGTCTGTGTGAACACAACTTATCAGCTCTCCACACCAGAGAGAAGGGAGATGCAGCAGGTATCCCAGACCCCTCAGTACTCAAAGACTCAAAGCTGCAGGAGAAGGAGCTAGGGCTTAAGGAGAAAATGTGGACACCTCCACAGTGGCAAGGAAGCTCAAGAGGTTATAAACAACAGAGAGATGCTGCAAGATTTTCACATCTAACTTTCATCCCAAAGGAACGTTTTTGAGAGCACAGTCCAGAAGATCTATGCTTGAAGCCTCTGGGATTTATGTTCACAGAACATAAATTACCAACCTCCACCCCAGACCAATGAGTCCAACCCCTAAAGATGCTAATATAAGCTACAGCCATGGTGGTGGAGACAGAAAAACTTTACATTGGGCTTTATATAGGGGGTGGTTTTTTTCTGGATTTTACATCCACTCTCTGTGCACTGGTGTGAACAAGGTGCTATATGGTGAGCAGGATGAAAAGATGTCCTAGGTGCTAACACACTGGTCAGGAAAATATGTAAACAAGCAGTGACATAAAACGGTATAAGAGAGGACAGGGCCTAGTCGTGAGACTGTGTTAGGGACTTTGCACTTTATTCTAGAGCAGATCTGAGAGCCAAAGGATTTTGAGAAGCATGTAGCTCAAAGGATACTGCTGAACAAACTGGAGGTGGGTAGGAAGTGAGGGGACCAGTTAAAAGCAAGGGCCACAAGGGCCAGATCTGAGGCGAAAAACAGATGGCTGTTCATCTGTTTTCCCAAGTGTGCAGAATTAAAAAACAAAAAGCTGAAGGAGCAATTACAAATCAGGAGACTTCTCAACAGGGCCTGATAACTTTGAGCCTATATTCCAGCACATGGCTGCCCTCTGGTCAAGGCAGTGTGCTTCAATCAGCTCACCTTTGACTTAGATGCTCCAGAGGGAGGCACCTGTTGGGGGCTCTGAGACCTGACTTAACACAGGCACAGTGATAGGAATAAGTAACACAGTGGCCTGACCCTCAGAGCCCAGGAACTGCCCAGACAGTGGCCATGGGAAGAAGAAACTCAGGACCTCACTGGTTCCCAGCTTGGTCCCCTACAAACAGTGGATGCTATGAAACAAAATAGGGGTACAGGAAGAGGGACAGCTGAATCCTGGGTGATAGAGGGTAAGCAATCCCATTTCCCAGAGAGTGTTATAGTTATAATTAAAACAAAGATTGATTCTGGCAGCAGCAAATCCTTTCACCCCAGTTCTTGGGTTTGTTCTCCACCTTCCTGCTTACCAGAATGATTTTGGTCTCGTCTAGTTCAGCCTGCACTTTGCTCATGGGGTCAGCTTCTCGAGGGTTCTAGGAAAGAGCCAAAAATAAGAACAAAGTCAAGACTGGCATGGCAACATAGAAACAAAACTCACAACTGAGGAAACTAGACAAACTTTCCCAGGTTAAAAACTACAGCCTGTTTAAACTAACACAATAGAGAAATACAAAGTCTGCCTAGAGCTTGCGTGACCAGGTCTGCAGGTGGGTTCCTGTGATTTTCAAAGAGAACGTTCAAGAGAGAACAGCACCACCAAAACTTGTCAGGAGTCACTGCACCAGAACTATCAGGGCAGTTGGCTTTTTCAGTTTCACACAAATTTGGACCATGTGGTCTCTATATGATGTTTCCTTAAACCTTACCTGGTATCTACTAAGGTGACTATCCAGGGATGTGTAATTGATTGTGGCAGGGGATCCTACTGGCCATTCTATCTTGTCCACCTTGTTGGAGAATTCATCTAGTACCTAAAAGACAAAAGAGTCTCAGCAAGTCTCCCATCCTGTGCTTACCAGTCCCCATAGCAACAGGGCTTCATCTCTGAGTACCTCACCCTAAAAGAGATTCCTAGGTACTCCAGAGCCCAGGAAGGAGGGAGAAAGAAGACAAGTAACAGCAAAGGGGAAAATCTAGGCTAAAGTTCTTTCTAATTTTTTCTTATCATTAAAACATTTCCTAAGTGTTCTGGGCAGCAAAAGTAAAGTATGCCTAGCCTGAGATGAACCTCAGCATGGGGAATGATAAATTAAGATGCTTCAAATTTTAAGCTCCAGATTTCCAGGAAAAGGGGCACTAGCCCTCTAATCTTCCAAAAAGGGAATCAGGTCCTTCAGATTTAAGAAACCACCAGATTTCATGTGCTTGGAAGTATCTTAGTACTTTTGGAAATATGCTAAAGCCTTTGTTTTCAAGAAGTTTAAAATTAGAATGCTAAGCTCCACGTTGCGACTGACCGAAAACAGGGCAGAAAGCTACAGTAACTGCAAGAGGCAATGTAGTGGGAGTGAGGTCCTTTGGGAGGGGGACTCCTTCAGCAGCACAGGGGATGGGAGTACAAGACACAGCATATCCAAGGGCGCACCCAAGAGGAAAGAAGCTACACCTCAGTAGCCTAGATCCAGGCAGGATGAGGGCAAAAGTCAGCACCAGAGAAGGTACCTGGGAAGGGATGTCAAATTCTCTCTTGATTTCTGGGGGGCAAGAAGGGCTGAAAATATAGTAGAACCTCACCCAAGGGACTGTAACAAACATACGGAGGCATATAAGGAACTAGGCCTACTATACTGATATGTGCATGTGGTGCATGTCCAGTCTATGAAAATAGGTCACCTTAAGGAGGTGGTCAATGTAGTGAGGTGGTCATTTATGGAGCTTCTACTGTATTAACTTTGGACAACATTTCATCACTATGCCTCAGGCACTGATGTCACCTCTAGCCCTAGTCCACAGATGTGCAATACTTGCTATCTAAGTCCCATCCAGCCAAACCAAAAACTTACCTTCTCCAGCAAGGTAAAGGCCACCCGGGATGGGTATTCATTATCAGCAATAGCCACACCTGCAAGACTGTCATTCCGAACATAGACATGGCACAGATACTCTAAGGAGACAAGAGATCAAACAGGTGAATGTTATATGAGGGCTTCAAACTTTTTGTGAACTCCCCCAAATCAAAGCATCACAATGCTGGGCTCCTGCCTTTTGGGTCAAATGAAGCTACTCACAAGCACAATAACTCCGAGCAAGGTTTGTGGAGACACTGTGAAGTGAGCTTGGTCCAATACCTAGGACCAATAAATGTCCAGAGGCCTAGTATACAAAGCCAGGGCATAAAAGAGCCACCACTGGTGTAGAAAACAAACCCAAGGCAACATGGGGGGGCCCCTGGAGCATTTCCAAGTCACTACCTTGAGCTCAGGTCAGGCTGGGCTATTATCTTGAGCATTTGCAGCCCTCTAAGGTTCTGTGCTGCTTCCAAACTAAGGAAACCCTGAAATGCCAAGCAGGATCCACCTCTTTAAAAAACAAAATAAAAATTGGGCAGTGCCTATGGCTCAGTGAGTAGGGCACTGGCCCCATATACCAAGGGTGGAAGGTTCAAACCCAGCCCCAGCCAAACTGCAACAACAACAAAAAAAAAATAGCCAGGCGTGTGGCGGGCACCTATAGTCACTACTACTCGAGAGGCTGAGGCAAGAGAATCTCCTAAGCCCAAGACTTGGAGGTTGCTGTGAGCTGTGACACCACAGCACTCTACTGAGGGCAACAAAGTGAGACTCTATTTCTAAAACAAAAAGTAATAATGATTAAAAAACACACACACACACACACACACACAATAAAAACCCCTTTCAGAGCAGCCAAGTCAGAAAATTACCTCCCAGACTCTCAGTCTTCCTTATCATAGCAACCCGGCTTGGCCTACTGGGTCATCTACTCTGGTGGCAAACTGGGGAGAGGTGGCTTAGTCTACAAAAAGATTAGCTATTGACCTGAGGTCTTCAGCATCACTATACTAAAGTCTTCACAATTGAAAGGTATAGTATGTACAAGGGTTTCTGCAAAATATATATAATCCATAAGACTATTCATTTTTATCACTCCAAAAGGATTCAGAAATGACACAGCTAACACTATCCCAAGGAAAGAGAATACAGCTTACAAATAAGAACCTTCTTCTCCTTAAGGATCTGACCCAGAAGATTCCAATTGTAAACAACACAAAACAAAGAGAGGCGGGAAAGATTGTGAGCCCCTGAAATCAGAAAAGAAATAAATAAGAATAGGAATGAGAAGGAGGACGACAGAAGAACATCACTAGTGCTCTTCAGATTTTGTATATCTTTCCCAAAGAATAAGTTTCAAACATGGGGTCAAAATGTCACACTCCACAGGAACCAAGAAGCTGTTCGGTGTCTGAGGAATTGTCTTTAAGTAATAAACTTGGGAAGGCAGACACCATTTGAAGAAGAACAAAGCAAGAACACTGAAATATTTGTTAAATATTCAATTTCACTTCTGTGGGGTTAACAGCACAGAGACCTCCATGGAGTATATATATATTCAACACTGCTTGTGTTGTAACTGACATTTATATTGTCAATTCAGTTACTCTACATTACACGACCCGAAGTCAATGCATGTGTGAGGTAATCTTTGTCTCTATCTGATGAGGTCCATTCCCAAGCTCTTTCCTTGTCTGCCTGTAGAATATATACATCTAAAATAAATTCCTAAAATCTCTTATATAAAACCTGAATTATGAAAAACTATAAATAATGACTTTTCAGATTCCTGGTCAAAAAATCTAAGGTGGACAGAATGCATTACTATCTCAATGGTGCTAGCTGGAAATCCTTTTTTTGAGGGGTCTGCATCTCTGGGGGGGAAGGGAAGAACACAATATTAACACTGGTTACTTCTCCAAGAGAGGACTCTACCCTTGAGAAAACTGAAGACTGGGGGCAATTTCATCCAGGAAGCTTAGACTTCAACAGTGGGAACAGAATTCTGCATAAATAGGAAAAGGAGAACAAGAGAAAAGGAAGAGAGAGGTGGGGTTCCAGTAGAAAGGAGAGAGCTGTGTACTACGCGAGATGCGGCAGCCAGGCTGGAGAGCCCTCTTACCTTGTTCTTTGACAGATGATCTGGTGCCTTTCGCTGAGCGCTCCACAATCAGTTGACTTGTGAAGGTCATGAATTCCTGAACACTAAGAAACACAGTATGCATTTATTACCTTCTTCCCGTCTCCTTGTCCCCAACACAATGGCAAGTGACCCTTGAGCTTACACATAGAGACACATTGTTCCTTTGCCCCTTAACCCTAGTAACAAATAATAAACACTGTCAATGAACACAAATACAGATAATTAGAATAATCAATCACCATTTAAGTCACATCAGTTTGCTACCTACCTCACCAAAACCACCCACTTCCAGACTTCTGGAGAATTTTCTACAGGCTATAGTCTATTTAACATTTTGGTCAAAGAATGCTTTGGGACATAATGGCAAAGGAAGAGGCAACCCCTGCTTTCAAGGCCACACTAACTTTCCAAAATGAAGAAAAATAAAAACAGCACTAGAAAAAGAGTAGTGGAAAAAACTGTCAGGAAGATGCACAACCAGTTATGACTGTGCCCACATTACAGATCCTGGCAATGCCACAAACATCCACAGTGAGTAATGGCTCAAGTCTGCTGGGGTACACCCATGGGATGCGCCCAGGGCACCCTGGATAGAAAGGAAGGAAACAGTTTAGCCAAGAAAAGTGGGAAATGGCTCATACAAAGGCTGAAAGAAAGGAGAGGGTTCATCATGGTCCCAACAAGGAGATCTGGCCAGAATGGAACAATCATAGGAGACGATCCAGTTAGCAGACAAGGTGCTAACAGGACCCTCTGACTGAGGATATGATATAAAAAGCAGCCAGGGCCATCAAAACAGGGTCTTTAACTTGAGAGGCTAGAGCAGGGCTCCAGCTCCATATAGAAAACTGAAGACCTAACTCTGGGATCCCAATTCCAACCTTTACTAGGTGTGTGACCTCAAGCCAGTTACTACCCTATGCCTTAGAGATAAAATCAAGATTCATGTGACAGTTGAATGAGTTAATACATGTGAAGTACCGGGCACAATGCCTGGCACACAGTATGACTTGTTATTATCTTGAGGAAGTGATATGATCAAAATAATCCCTTAGAAAAGAAGTCCCCAAACAAGAAAGCCTTTGCAGTAAAACTAAAAACAGACAGTGCTTGGAGTAGGTCTGTAATTAGACAAAGGAAGAATTGTGTTAATTGTGACAACATGTATTTGAAGGTCTAAAAAGCTGGAAACCACTCAAAAGGTTTTTTAAGTTTAAGGCCTGGTTATCATGGGGCAAGAAGGATGGAAGTGAGCAGGTCTTTTAAGAAAATAAGCTCAGCTGGAACATGTGCTGTTTTAAGAAATATTAGTAGAGATGTCCATTTAGTGTTGTAGTTGTTAGTCATCTGAAACTAGTATGGGATCCCAAACAAGTGAGGTACAAGTCCTACATTAAAATCTCTGAGAATCTTCAATATGAATGGCAAGGAATAAAGAAAAAAAATCAGAGCCAAACTAGTACTGAAAGTTCCATCTGAGAAAATAACACAGAGCAGAGAGTAGAGGCCATGGTAAAGAAAGCAAAGTATCAAGAAGAACTCTAAGAGGAGCCAAAAGGTAATAAAGTAATTCTACTTCTGGATATATATCACAAGATTTTTTTTTCTTTTTGCAGTTTTTGGCTAGGGCTGGGTTTGAACCTGCCACCTCAGGCATATGGGGCTGGTGCCCTACTCCTTTGAGCCACAGGCGCCGCCCAGGATTAAGAGATATTTGTACATCCACATCCATACAGCTACTGTATTATTCACAATAGCTGAAATGTGGAGGCAACCCTGGTGTCCATCCACAGATGAATGGATAAACAAAATATGATGTATACAGATGGTAGAATATTATTCAGCCTTAAGATGGAGGGGAAGTCTAATATGGACAACATGCAAGAACCTTGCGGACATTACGATAAGTGGAATAAGCCGGTCCCAAACAGACAAAAACTGCAACATTCCACTTACATGAGGTCCTTAGAGTAGTTAAAAATCATAGAGACAAGTTAGAGTAATGGTTGCCTGGGGCTGAGGTAGGAGGGAATGGAGAATTAGTGTTTAATGGGCTCAGAGTTTCAGTTTTACAAGATGAAAAAGTTCTGGAAACAAATAGTGATGATGGTTGCACACAATTTATTTGATTCCACTGACCTACACAAAAATAGTTAAAAAGATAGTTTTATGAGCATTTTACCACAATTTAAAAAAAAAAACAATAATTTTTAAAAGAACCCCCAAGGAGCAAAATGTTTCAACTAAGTAACAAAATATTTTTAAATCTAACCAGCATGTCACTCTCCTCGAGAACAAACAGTTGCACTGAAGCAGTGAAAATAGAATCCAAACGGCAGATTCCACCACACTTTAAGACAAGATGAACACGGATACAGATCTTGCAGGGTCCTTCTCATTTTGTTCCTAAGTCACCGCAGCCCTCCCACCGACGGGGTTGCAAGTGTCTGTGGCACTGCTAATACCTTCCTGCAATTAAAGCACCTCAGAAACATTTAAAAGCCTGTAAGCTCTACAGTTGCCCATTCTTTCTTCCAAATTTTCAGTGGAGAAAGAACCCTTTCCTACCTACTGCAAGTGCCTAACCATTAAAAAGCGTGCAATCTGAGTTTCAGACCTAGCTGGCTGTGTTACAATCTCTCGGGAACTCAGCGACTTCATCTATTTAAAAACAAAAATAAAGAGCATACCAATATCTCTCACACGGAATTACTGAAAAGCCCCACGAGACAATAAAATGCGACTCTCAAGTCGTGGCACCCAGGGTCTCAGGTCGGAATAACCAGAGGTGTTGGTGTTAGACCATAGATTTCTGGGCTTCAACCTAGCAGTTCAGAACATGTGGACATGAACGTTGGGAATGTGCACTGTTTCAAAGCCCTCTGTAATTTTTACAAAACAGACGTTTGAAAAACACCGAGTACAGGACGACGTCCTAGAACAGCAGAAGCCTTTTACCAGGGAAGGCGGAGGAGTCCTCGGAGGGACGTTCCCGGGCGGCCCCGGCCCCGCCCCCGGCCCAGGGGTCTCCCCTCCCCGACCCCGGGCCTCCCCGCCCGCCGCCCTCACCTGGACCTCTGGAAGAAGCTGAAGGAAGACACGTCGTACGCGGCTTTCAGCAGCACGACTTTGGGCTCGCCTTTGTACAGTACACTGAGGCTGTACAGCTTCATGGTGCCGAGCCCTCGGGCAGCGCGGCCGCCGCCCTTCGGGACCACCGCCGCCTACTGGCACCCCCGGCGCCTCCTGGCAACCCCCGCTGCTGACGGGGCGGCCGGCGACTTCCTCCTCCAGGCCCAAGATCCACTTCCGGTTCCAGTCCGGAGCCGCCGCCCGAGATCACACGAAGGGATCGCTCGCCCTGGATGCAGAAAGGAAGGGCCGGAAACCCGACGCCGCGAGGGGCGGGGTGCCGCGCGTGCGCGAGAGCCCGACCCCGCCCCCACCCCCCCCTCGCCGGGAAGACCTCGCCGCTCGCACCCGTGCGCTGCTGGCGGTGCTGAACCTTCCTGGGTCGTCTCCGGCCGCTCTGGTCTGTGCTGGGCCGTCCAACTCGCTCCCACTGTCCACTCCGGGCCTCAAGAGCAACACATACCTCCCTCTTGGGCAGTGAGACCCAGAGCAACACCCACGAGCCAAGTGGCTGGAGGGACCTTTTCTTCCTGAGGCCCCTTCGGGAACGTGAAGAGTGCCTCTTTCTGTTAGATTATTCACTGCTCCTGGGGCGTGTGCGAGCAATTTCTGGGCGACGCAGCGCCGCTCAGCACAAGGCTGCAGGGGTGCAGAGGAAAGCTCTGATTTAGGCGCTTACAGAAAGGTAAAACCTCTTCACCTTAAAAAAGGACCAGAAGTTAAGTTCCATATTGCAAGGAGAAGCTTGGTGCACAGCGAGTTAAAGTAATGCAAGTCCATGGGTGGGAATGAATGAAGCATAGTTCTCTGAAGGTGCTACATCTTGCCTGTTTCTTGTGCATTAAATGGCATCATTAATCAGAAAAGGACTTGCAAGACACAAACACGTGAAAGGACCTCGGTCTTGGGAAGTTGAAAGTAAGGTCTCATCATCATTATACTAGAAGGAGCCAGATCTGAGATGGTGGGAAACATGATATATTGGAAAACCAGCAGCATTACTCTAAATATTACTCAAATCAGGATTTATCAACCTCAGAACTATTGACATTTTGGGTTGGGCAGTTCTTCGATGTGGGATGGGGCTGCCTTGTTGATGGTAGGTTACATCTCAAGCTTAGATGTCAATATCCACCACAGCCCCTATTATGGCAAACAAAAATGTCTCCAAATGTGCCCTGGGAAACAGGATTAAAGAACCATTGCACTAAATTATCTGTAGCAGAAAGAAGTTCCCACCACCTGCCCACTCAGTACTTCCCTCAGCAATCCTCTTTTCTGAGTATTTCCAAGTACAGAGGGTGACTGGGCATGGCACCTGCTCACACCTGTAATCCTAGGACTTTGGGAAGCTGAGGTGGGTGGATTGCTTGAGCTCAGGAGTTTAAGACCAGCCTGAGCAAGAGCATGACTCAGTCTCTATTAAAAGTAGAAAGAAAAAAAAAATAGGTATTGTGATGCCTATAGTCCCAGTTACTTAGGAGGCTGAGGCAAGAGGATCTCTTCAGCCCAAGAGTTTGAGGTTGCTGTGAGCTATGATGCCATGGCACTCTCTACCCAGGACAATAGAGGGAAACTCTGTCTCAAACAAACAAAAAAAGTACAGAGGGTGGATAGGGCTTTTTCACTTCTCCATTTTGATAATAAACATCAGGAACAGCCATTGATCATCCATAGGACCAGCCGCCCACAGACATGGGCACAGATGTCTGACAAGCCTGGTTGTTGGGTGGTATGGGTCCTGCCCTGTCATGCCTACATTGACATCGTGGCCCTCTAGGCGGCAGGTGAGAGCAGTTTCTGAGGGAAATCTCTGGAGCCCCTGTTTCTTTGGCACTGAAAGTTATACAAAAGGATCAGGCGACAGTGCTTGGATGGAATAGATTTAAATGTATTTACTTGACACATAATAGTAGCTATCTCAATGTTTCCCTTACATCAAACACTTTCCATGTGTTACTTCATTTAATTGTCATGAAAATGAACGACAATATTTTTTATTGCCACCTTAACAGATACAGAAACTGAAATTCAGTTAAGGAAGTTGTTAGTAAGAGGCAGAGCTGGAGTGCAGATGTCAACACTGAAACACTTAACAAACTCAGCAGCCCAGTGCTACTCCTGACAACTCCCCACTCCTCCCTGGCCTTGCTCCGCCAACATTGCCCTGGGGAGCCTCACGGTGACACCCTTGCAAACTTCCCAAGCTCACCTATCTTATTGAAAAGCAAAGGCTACCTTCCATTCCATCATCCTAGCTGTCACCCAACTTGGATTCAGTCCCAGGACTGCACACCACAAAACCACAAGAGTGAGCAAACCATCACTGTGTCGGCTCCATTTTTTTTCAATCTATAAAACTAGAAAAATCTCCTACCCATACCCACTTTACTGGGAACAATAAAAATGTATTCCATGCTCTAGTTGTTGAATACGTAACAACAATGATGATTATTTGTGTTGTTATCATTAATAACAAAAAGGAGTCACAATCATAGTGGGTTGAAAGTGTCCTACAGACTGTGGAAAGTGGATATTTGAAAGTAAACTAAAATCTGAGTAATATCTATAGACTAAATAATAATATTGTACCTATTTTAATTTCTTGATTTTATCACCTGCTGTGGTTATATAGGAAAATTGTTTGTTTTTAGGAAATACACACAAGTATTTGAGGGTAAGGTACATCATATCTCCAAATTACTCTTAAAAGGTTCATATATATGGAAGGTGCCCAAAACATGTATACACATTTTAAGGAAGGAAAAAATTATATTAAAACTGTAATACTCAACATACCCACATGTACTGATAACTAAAGATGATTGCAGTCATGTTTGAGCAACTCTTGTAATTGCAGAAGTCAAATGTGACTTGAGTATTCCAATTTTTTATTTATTTTATTTTATTTATTTATTGTAGAGACAGAGTTTCACTTTATCACCCTTGATAGAGTGCTGTGGCGTCATAGCTCACAGAACCTCAAACAACTGGGCTCAAGCAATTCTGCCTCTCAGCCTCCTGACCAGCCTTAACACTGGCTATTTTTTTTAGAGACCTGGGTCTCACTTTGGTTCAGGCTGGTCTTGAACTCCTGAGCTCAAGCAATCCAGAGTGCTAGAATTACGGGTGTGAGTCACTACACCTGGCCAAGTACCACAATTTTAATACAGTTTTCTTTCTAAAAAGGTGTATCCATGTTTTGGCACCCTCTGTATATATATTGTGTGTGTATGTGTCAAAGATAAAGCACATATTACTTCTCGGACTTTTGGCTAAAATCAAGTGTAAAAGATAAAGCACATGCAGTAAAGCTAATTAAAGGAATTAGGATAAAGGGTGTCCAGGAATTCCTTGTACTGTTCTTGCAACTATTCTTTAGGTCCAAATTGCGGGGATGGAAAAGATAAGGTTGCAGGGGCAGGACACTGAGTCTAGCAATGTTGCATGCCCAAGGATAGCGTGGCACAGTTCTCCAGTCCAGGCTCCCCCTTAGGCATTAGAAGAAAATCCCCTCTACAGACAGAACTGGAGTAACACTGTCCATGACGAATGGCCCAGAACCTACAACTTTGCCCATTTACCCACTCACCTTTGCAGCCTTTTCCAGTTCACATAGGTGCCAGCCCCTGGCTGTACAGCAGAACACCCAGGGATCCAGGTAAAAGCCCTTCAAAGGGCACATCCCCAGGAGGCCTTGTCCATCTGAGGAGCCCAGTCGCACAATGGCCCCTACCCCTACACCTCCTTTTCTAGTCAGCCAGGCAGCTGGGTTGTTGTCACGCTAAACATAACACAAACTTCCAGAGCACATATGGAAGAGGGGTGTTAAAAGGGACCCTACACTTAATCAGGTCTCTATAGCCTGAACAGATCACCAAGCCTCAGTGATCTAATGCCATCAATCATGGTCATCAGCAGACCTAGCCCCCAGTTGCTTACCACTATAACCCCTCCCTGCAGTGTCCTGTGCTCCCACTGGGTTCTCCAGGCTACAGGAAAGACAGAGACAATGTGCCACCAAATGTTTACTAAGCTCTGCCACAGAGCTATATATAAGAGAAAGGGGGGGTATCAGAGCAAAGGGAGATGAGGACAGGAGTATATTTTGGTAGGAAGGGATTGCAGCCAAAGAATACAGGAGGCAGGTGAGCTAGGTAAGAGCTCTTGGAAGTACTGAGGCAGGCACCCTCTTTTTGATAGTGCCACCCCTGCAGAGGCTTCCTAGAAACTGTATTTGTCCTAGAGACACTCTTTTTTTTTTTTTTATGAAATCATAGGTGTGTGCATTAATGCAATCATGGAGTACAATGTGCTGGTTTTATATACCATTTGAAATATTTACTACAGACACTCTTCCCGAGCTGGGATGCTAGAGATGGATAGGTTGCCACTCTAGATGAATGCCAGGAATTTGGAATTGGGACACATGGTCATTTTTTAGGATGGTGCCTTCTTCAGTTGATAGTATCTTTATGGCCATGGCACTACTCCGTGGAGAAAAGGGAAAAGTGTACAGAGGCAAAGAGAGACAGACACGGCCATGCAGGAGAATCCCTTAATCCTCTTAAGCAGGAGAATCCCTGCTTAAGACCACATGCAGGCTTGGCACCTGTTGCTCAATGGGCTAAGGCGCCAGCCACGTACACCTGAGCTGGCGGGTTCAAATCCAGCCCGGGCCCACCAAACAATAATGACGGCTACAACCAAAAAATGGCTGAGCGTTGTGGCGAGCGCCTGTAGCCCAGCTACTTGGGTGGCGGAGGCAAGAGACTCGCTGGACCCCAGGAATTGGAGGTTGCTGTGAGCTGTGATGCTATAGCACTCTATCCAGGGTGACAGCTTGGAGGCTCTGTCTCAAAAAAAAAAAAAGATCACATGCACTTCCTACGGCCTTGGGGTCTGGATGCATCAAGCACAACCTAACGGGACCACATGGGGAAAACCTCAGCATACCACACTGTAGGGCCTCAAGGCTGAACCCACATCCATCAACCAACCATACCCGTTGCCACAGCAATTCATTTATGGAAGTGCACCTGACCCAGGTCTCCGCCAATCAGTGCAGGTTATTCATGGCCCTCTGTAGGCCATCCAATCAGAGTAAAGCCCAGGACTTTAACACTTGAGAAGAGAGAAGCAATATGATTGAAGAAGGTCCAGAAACCCCAAGTATCTTAAATACAACTTTTGGTTAAACATGGCAGATTCAATGCATATGTTATATGAACTCCTTCCCAAACATCCTTCACTTCAATGACACAAGACAAAGAGTAAGAGAACAATTACAAGGGGGAGCAAGCGGAAGATGCTGGGTGGGGTGAGGTATGAAGTGATGGATGAGGCGCTGCACTCCTTGGCAAGGGTTAGGGGAGGGGGCAGAAGCACCAGTGAGGAGGGCTGAAAAGATGCAGAGTTGTCTTGAAAGGCTCATGTGGAGAAGGCAGCTCCCTCTCTGCTTGCTCCCCACATTCTTCAGCCAGGAATGTACCAACATTTACCCAACCCCAGGGAGGAGAATGGAGGACCTTCCTTTGGGAGAACTGAACAGCTCAGAGATGCTGCCACTTTGCAGTCCATAACTAAACAGCTCATTGTTTCAAGCAGTCACTGTTGGGCAATGTCCCCAACATGAGGCCACCCCCACAGGCTCTGGCCACTGTGTAGTGTGGCTGCCCTGGGTCAGGTGACATTCCAATCAGCTGTGGCCAGGGAAGGCAGGACCATGTGGCTGAACGTGGGACCTTTGCACAAGGGACTGCCTTGGCACCTGTCCTTAGCAGGAGGCTGTGGTAAGGAGCCCTCAGGGGAATGGTGAGAGCCCCTCCAAACCATCCTTTAGCCTTCTGGGCCTCAGCGACCTCATTTGGAAAGTGGTGGTAATAATACTAACCCCTGACTACTGCCCTAAGTTGTCTGATCAAATGACAGAATGCATGTAAAAGTACTTTGTGAATCGGGTGGTACCTGTGGCTCAGTGGGTAGGGCACCGGCCCCATATACCAAAGGTGGTGGTTTCAAATCCGGGTCCGGCCAAACTACAAACAAAAAACTAACCAGGCATTCTGGCTGGCGCCTATAGTCCCAGCTGCTTGGGAGGCTGAGGCAAGAGAATTGTCTAAGCCCAGGAGTTAGAGGTTGCTGTGAGCTGTGTCGCCACAGCACTCTACTGAGAGCAATAAAGTGAGACTCTGTTTCTATAAAAAAAAAAAAGAAAGTACTCTGTGAATTGTAAATGTTTTCATCAATATTTGGTATAATGACAATTTCTCTTTCTTCTAATAAATATATGGCCTATTTTTTTTTTTTGAGACAGAGTCTCACCCTGTCACCCTCAGTAGGGTGCTATGGTGTTACAGCTCACACCAATTTCAAACTCTTGGGCTTAAGTGATTCTCTTGCCTAAGCCTCCCAAGTAGCTGGGACTATAGGCGCGTCTGCCACAATGCCCAGCTATTTTTTTGTCATTGTTTTTTGGCAGGCCTGGGCTGGATTTGAATCCACCAGCTCTGGTGTATGTGGCCAGCACCCTAGCTGCTGAGCCACAGGCACCAAGCCAATGTATTGCCTTTCTTTAGGAATAAATCTAACAATAAAAGTGCAATATCTATATAAGTAAAATAGTAAAACCCACTTGACATATACAAAAGAAGACCTAAATAAATGGAATAACATAGCATTTCTTTAGATGAGAGGCCTCGATATTATAAAGATGTTGGTTCTCTAAAATGAATCCGCAAATTCAACGCATTTCCAATGAAATTATCCACAGCACATCTTCTGAAATGGAATAAGTAGATGCTGAGATTTATATGAAAGATAAAAAGTACATGACAGGGAACATTTTGTAGAAAATAAAACAGGGATTCTTGTCCCACTAGATAATTAAACACTATAAAGTTATACAAATTGAAAGAGTGCCGTTTTGGCAGAGAAATGGAAGAGCTATCCAGCCAACAAGGCAAAACTGATTCCAGACCACAGCTGTACACTGAGGGGGACATGAAGAACGCCTCATCTCTATCCCGTCAGAACACAGGAGACAATGAGGAACTTGCCTCAGCCTCCCTGGAGGTGGGGAAAGGAGTAGGATATGGCCTTGTAGCAGCCCTCCACAAGTCTCCAAGAGGATCACAATGTGTTCTGACAATACTCAGATCAATTGTGTTTCCGGCCTATAGGTAAACTTGAAAGGTGACCAGGGAAAAGCTGTTCCTGTACAACAAAGAAACAACAGAATACTAAGTGTGGGTACAGCCAACATTACCAATCAGTGGAGAAAGGATGGCTTCCCCAACAAACAGCCATATTAGACAACTACTTCACCCCATGCACAAAAAGCTGCCTGAGGACCCATGAGGTTTGGGAAGAAAGGTGAAAATGTGAGGTGTGTCCTCAAAATGGTTGGGTACATTCAACCCAGACAACTCCAAAAAAGATTAAAGTACTGAATCAGACTTGTAATCCTAGCACTCTGGGAGGCTAAGGCAGGTGAACTGCTTGAGCTCAGGAGTTCCAGACCAGCCAGAACAAGAGTGAGACAGATCCTGTCTCTATTAAAACTCGAAAACCTGAGGCAGGAGGATCATTGGAGCCGAGGTTGCTGTGAGCTATGATGACATCATGGCACTCTGCCCATAGCGCTCTAATCCCAAAGGATTAATAGATATGGGCAGAATAGAAAAATAGTTTCTCCAAAACAATAGGTAGAAGATAATCCAATAGCAACACAGTCATATAATCCATATAAACAAATCTTTAAAGAGGAAGTCCGATCACCAGTACATACGTGAAAATGTATCCAGCATTTCACAATCCAAACACCAATGAGATCACCAGCAAAAATTCATAAAGATTTATCATCTCAAGGATTGCCCACACTCCTAACGATGATCAAAATACTAATAAATTAGTTAAGCCATTTGAGAAGACAATGTTAAACGCATTTAGCATTTGGACTAGCAATTCAGCCTCTGGGAGACATCCAGAAGAAACTCTGGCATGTGCTTACTTAGATAAAAAACAAAGCTTTCTACTGAAGCGTTGTTGGTAATAGTGAAAAACTGAAACTGCTGCAATGATCGTCAATAGGAAGGTGATTTTTTTTTTTTGAAACGAAGTCTCATTTTGTCATCCTTGGTAGAGTGCTGTGGCGTCATAGCTCACAGCAACCTTAAACTCTTGAGCTCAAGCACTTTTCTGGCCTCAGCACCAGTAGCTGGGATAACAAGTAACCACCACAATGCACGGCTATTTTTAGAGACAGGGTCTCGCTCTTGCTCAGGTTGGTCTCAAACTCGTGAGCTCAGGCAATCCACCCACCTAGGCCTCCCAGAGTCCTAGGATTATGGGCATGAGCCACCACAACCAGCCTGGATGGTGTTTTTAAATGCTAGCGTATATCCATCTAGAGCAGTGGGTCTCAACCTGTGGGTTGTGACCCACAGGAACTGTAATAAATGGCCGTGGCATTCGGAAGGTTGAGAACCACTGATCTAGAGTGTATCCTCCTCACCACCACCCCTGCTGGGCCTTTGAATGTCAGTGACCCAGGGCTTGGTCTGAGCCCTTTACTCTGCACCAACACTGTCCAATAGGGTAGCCACAAGCCACAATTAGCACTTAAAAAGCGATCAGTCCTAACTGAGAAGCACTGTAAGTGTGAATACACACCAAGTCTCAGAACCTTGAGCCAGATGCATACTTTGTTCCAGACTTCATTCCACGTTGTCTCCAGCACGCTGGCCTCCAGCTCCATTCATGAGTCTCCCCGCTCCACTCTTGAAGGGCCCTTGGGCTATGAGGATGAGAGCAGGCATGCGTCCGGGCTGAGGGCTGAGGCTCTCTGAGCAGGGCTGTGGGAGGACTCGTCCCTGTGGGTCCCTGCTCTGGCAGTGTCCACCTCTGCTGGCTCATGAAGGGCAGGCCCGCTACTGTGGCTCAGGTTTTCAGATGGTAGGCAGGGAAGGCAGTGACAAAGCTCTCTGGTTGTCCCGGCACACACGATTATGCTAGTTGCCCAGCTGCCTTTTCTCTTTCCTCTGGTTCCCAGACTCAGGGGAGCCTCTGCTTCTCAGTACATGAGCGTGGGAAACTCTGAGACATTGCCCTGGGAACTGAACAGGTGGCAAAGGCTAAACAGGCTGGCAGTCACTGCAGTGACAAAGTGATTGAACAGTCACCATGGGGATGGAGGCCTTTTGCCACCAGTCCCAGTTTTCTGCATGGCAGCAGCGCTAATGACAGGATGGTCAGCCCTGCTGAGGTCACTCCTGGTTGCCATGACAGCCACAGGCCCTCTCTGGAGCACAGAGCCCTGGCAGGACAATCCCCCACTGCATACCTGACCGGGGCAGGAAGTATAGAGCAGTGACTGAGCCTAGGAGAAGCAGGCCAGGGTGAGAGAGACGGAGTCACTGGCAGCCTCATTACGCAAAGGCTATCCCCAAGCCTCAGGAGAGGAGCCGAGCGTTTGGGGGGAGTCTGTCGAGAGGGCACCAAGCCCTACTGGTCAGCACAGCCCAGAGAAGCTGACCAGCTCTAAAGACACCATCCTGGAGCTAAGTGATGGCCCTGCCTGGAGAACAGCCGGCCTGACAGGCCTCAGAGGGGAATCGTATGGAAGAGAACACCTGCCAGCTTGCTGGACAACAATGACAAGGAGGAGATTGTGACTGAGCCTCAAATCTGAAACCAGTCCAAGGTGGGCCGCAGAGGCCCGGGGAGGGCCGTGACCCCCGGTGGAGAGAAGCTTTGGATATTGCTGCTCGAGAAACCTGTTGGGGAGGCCTGAGGGGTCCAGCTCCCCTAGGCTGGCTGCTGCGCAGATGCTGGACGACAGAGCCAGGATGGAGGCCGCCAAGAAGGAGAAGGTAAGCCGCTGCTTCACCGGGCATTCTGGAAGCATTCACTGGCATGTCTCCAACACTCAGTGGTTGGTTTTGCACCTCAGAATCTGATGTTTTGTACAAGCTTTTCGAGAAAGATCTAGCCAGGGGCCCCTTGCAGGAAGGTCCTCACTGCCTAGTAGGACCATCCCCACTTCAGACTCTGGGCCTGTACCCTGGAAGTGAGGCTTCTACGGGTTCCAGGAAGGACCCTACACCAGGAGAGGGTCTGAGAGTTTTGATCCCCAGCTTTGAGGGTCAGGGGACTTAGTGCAGAGCCCACTGCCTGATTTTGAAGCAGTGCTCAACAGACATGGTGACAGGGCAGAGACACCTCCACTTCCTCGCAGGAACCCCCTCAGGGAGCCTGCGGCCGCTGCTTCCTAATGAAGAGCAAAAGGCAGTTACTTTTTCCAAAACAAAGACAAATCCAGGTGTCCTCGGAGCCATCCCTGGGCCCAGCAGTGAACGAGGAGAGAGCTGACAGGGGGCATTTGCTATGACACTTCAGGCCACATTGCTCAAGCTGGGGGCCCAGGCAGAGTGGGGCAGTCGGGGGGTGCGGGCAGATCCAGTCCCTTTGGGCATATTTTCCTCTTGCTGGTCTGCGTGAAATGGCGAGGTCAGCACCAACAGCGGCCTGTGCGGCTCTGGCCAAGCTAATGATGTTAGGAGGAAAACAGCCAGCCCGAGTCAGGGGCACACAGAGCGGGCAGCTGGACAAGCCCCATGTCTGCCTGCCCCTGGTCCTATGGCAGCAATTTGGATAAGAAATCCTGTCCAAAGGGGCCCCTTTAGGCCACCTGTGGAGAAAAAAGTGGTATCTTTGATTGGCACAAGTGGAGAGATGGCTCAGAGATGGAGGGAGGTGGCACTTTCCTCAAACAGGGACAGAAACCACAGTGTGCCTGTGTGTGTCATACTCGTATATAAGCGTGATATGTGTTCACATTTGTGCCTGTGCATACGTGTGTGTGCACCTGCATATGTGCGTATGTGCCTGCTTGTGCCGCCCCCTGCCAGATGTGTACAAGGAATCATTTTAATAAAGGCTGCAGCAGAGCTGTCCCCAAGCTTCCGACATTGACAGTGGCATATGAGCCGCCTTCTTGGCTGGGTGTCTATTCCTAGATGCTGAGGCCGCACACCCCTTTCCTGTTTCTGCTTCACATGGGTGGGGTTTCTGGTCCTGGCCAGAGCCAGCAGTGGACCCCAAGTCTCAGGGGTTTCTGATACCTTAGTCATTGCCAAGAGTAGAAAAAGGCACTGATTTGGGCACATGCTTTAAGGGGGGCACCAAAAACATCAGTTGTCAAGATAGAAACAGTTTTATTGCAAAATTAATGCCAAAAATTCATGTTGCACAAAATAGCAAATTCTAAATGAAGGATGAGAATCACCAACTCCTCCACTTGCCTCAGCACTGTGTCGGCCCCTCCTCCAGTGCCCAGGCAGCCAGCTACAATACCCACTCCTCTCCTGCCGGTTCCGGCTGCACCCCTTGTCTTGGGGAAGCCTGGCGTGGTTTAAGGGTCGTCCCAGGAGTCTGATGTTTTCCACATGGGCCAGTTGCTCAGGGCCTCCTCCACCAAGCCCAGTCCTGTGTTCCCTGGGAAGTGCTGCTCCCATCCCAAACCAGCATTTGATGTTGGAACAGGGAGCAATGCCCTCCTTACACTTTCAAAGTTGTCCCTTAGACATCAGCTACAGTTGTATCTGTGCAGACTCCTGGAGGGAAATATCTTCCTTTTGCCCTTTGGTCGCTTTATAGCAGACTGAAGTGTTGGTGGTCTCGCTTTGTATTTTTCTGGTTGAGAGCAGCCACTTGCCTATACTGACCTTCCAGATCTTACCTGTGGTCATTCCTTTGTAATCTGTAGGAACATGTGGCCGTGTGGCTTCAGTCCTGTGTCTAGTGGCTTCTCTACATGGATGCCAGCTTCTTAGGGGCCGACTTTGTCCTACTGATGCCGCTCCACCCCCAAAGCCCCTTCTCACCTGCTGTGGCTGCTTGGTACCCACCATGGTTGACTCATTCCTTTGACATGAGGCTCCATCTCTTAATGGGTCACCACTTCTGGGGTTGTGTGAAATTGGGCCCTGGGCACCCCACCTTGGGGACTTTCTGGTCCATACTTTCTCCCTCCCCTCACTGTTGCCCTTCTGCTGATCCAGAAAGCAATCAGAAGGTCCACATGCTCCACAGAGCATTTGGTGGGAAGGACGGATAAAGCATCTGCAGCAAGTATGGTTATCTTCACGTGGTGGGTTTGGGGAGTGCTTTTCAGGAATGTGACATTCTAAGTGTATTGGTCAGCTCAAGCTGCCATAATAGACCACTGGTGTCTTAAAAACAACAGAAATTTATTTCTGACACTTCTAGAGGCTGGAGGCCCAAGATCGGGGTAGCTGCAGGGTTGGGTTCCAGGGAGGGCTCCCTTCCTGCCCTGCAGAGGGCCACCTTCTCACTGTGTCTTCATGTTACAGAGAGAGCAAAATGAAGCTCTCTAGTGTCTCTTCTTAAAAGGACTTGAATCCCATCAAGGAAACTAATCTCCACCCTGCTGACCCCATCTAAACATAATTATATCCCAAAGGCTTCACCTTCCAATGCCATCACACTGCTTAGGGCTTCACCATATGAATTTGGGGGGACACAATTCTGCCCATAACACCAAGAGGGCATCCCGCAAGGAATGATTCCCTCCATTCAGGGAGTGCAGCTTCCCTAGATACCCACCATTGCCCCATTGAAGGAGAAGTCAGAGATGGAATAAGGCTGTATCAGTCCAATGTGTTTATCCAGTTTCCCTGGCAGGAACTATCCCAGGGCACCAGCAGGAGAGAGAATCCCATTACCATGCTTCCATGTTTCATTCTTCAAGATAGATACTCAGGGCTCGGTGCCTGTGACTCAATGGGCTAAGCTGGCGGGCTCGAATCCAGCCTGGGCCCACCAAACAACAATGATGGCTGCAACCAAAAAATGGCCGGGCAATTGTGGCAGGCGCCTGTGGTCCCAGCTACTTGGGTGGTGGAGGCAGGAGCCTTGCTTGAGCCCAGGAATTGGAGGTTGCTGTGAGCTGTGATGCCACGGCACTCTATCCAGGGCAACAGCTTGAGGCTCTGTCTCAAAAAAATAAAAACAAAAAAGGACAGATACTCAGAGTGCAAAGCTTCAGGTGGCCTCTGAAGTAGGTGTGCTGGGGAACCAGGCCCAGTGAGGAGAAGAGTAGGCCACTTTGCCAGGCAGTGATAGACCCTGAGCTTGGGCGCTAGCTCCCTGAGGGGTCTGAGGCTGGGGCTGCACCTGTGGGATCAGGGTGGTAGCCTCAGCCCAAGGGTGGTCTGCTTCCATCAGAGGCCCTGTCTGCAGCCCCACCACCCCTTCTGTAGCCTGGACAGGAAACCAAGATCACGCACCAAGGCCATGCCAGGGGAGATGGGAGTGGGGGCTGTCCTTAGACGCTCTCAGCTGCCTATGGCTCAGCCATCTAGGGATAGGGACCCTCAGAAAAAGCATTAAAATATGGAACACATCTTTGAGGAGGCATCTGAGTCTGAGAGGCACCAGGGCAGGAGTGGGCCAAGGGGGCACCATCAGTGAGATCCAGGGGCTCAATGGGCCACGGCAGCACGAACATGAGCCTTCTGATTGACACAAGGCTGCACCTGCCACAGAGGGACCCCAGGGGAAGGGAACAGATGGAGAGAGGCACAAAGTTCTTTGGGCTTCTTCCCGGAGGCCACCCAAGGCAAGAGAGATTAGAGATCTTATTTAAGGCCCTCCAGGAAATCTTTAGGAAAGAAAATCCTCCAGGAAACCTGATGTGACATCAGAAGCCTCCACCAGGCCATAGCCTTTGGGAAGCATCCTGGTCACATTCCCCACCCCAGTGCTGTCCCTGGTCCCTGCATGGAGGCACCCTCCTTTCTGTTTCTCTCCCTCTATCCGTCTCTCTCTCTCTCAATGTGTCTCTGTCTCCCTCCCTGTGTCTCTCCTCTCTCTCAGTCTCTGCCTCTGTCTCCTCTCTCTCTCTCCGTCTCCTCTCTCTCTTCTCTCTCTCTCTGTCCCTCTCAGTCTCTCTCTCTCTCTCCCCCTCCTCCCACAGACAGGGAGCCCTATGCCACATAACCGTGAGCCAGCAGGAACAGAATTGTGGGAAAGTCCTGCAAGCAGAAAGTTGGGGGCAGGAATCCAAGCCAGTCATAGCAGGCCCTTTCCAAGAGATACCAAGTCACTCTGCTTTCTGCCCTTCCAGTGTGTCACTATTATCCCCAGCAGGCTCCCCTGTGGCTCCTGCTGTGTAGCACCCAGCCTGACCTCAATACCACAGGTGCCCAGCCCTACTGAAGGCCCCAGAGCAGCTCTGTTCCCAGCAGGGCCCCTTCGTAGAGCCCATAGGAAGAAGCTGAACCCTGCAGGTTAAGCCAAGGCAAGTGTACCTGCCCGGGAGGGCCTCACCTGCAGAATTGGTGTATCCTGAGCACACCACAAAAAGCATGAACACACAAAGTTATAAAGAAAAAGCCAAGGAAAAGGAAATGCTAGATGTCTTCATCCATGTCACGTACAGCCCACAAGAGGCCTGCTAATGAGTGATTTCAGTTGATTACAAAGAAATGGTAGGTGCTTGTCTAATGACCCAAACACATACACACACACGAACGCACAAGATCACATAATCAATCAATCCCATGCATCACTTGTGAATCACTTAGAAACCATAATGATGGCTCGGCACCCGAAGCACAGTGGTTACGGCACCAGCCACATACACCGAGGTTGCTGGGTTCGAACCCAGCCGGGCCAACTACAACAAAAAAATAGCTGGGCATTGTGGAGGCTGAGGCAAGAGAATAGCTTAAGCCCAGGAGTTTGAGGTTGCCGTGAGCTGTGATGCCATAGCACTCTATTGAGGGTGACATAATGAAACTCTGTCTCAAAAAAAGAAAAAGGAAATAAAGAAAGAAACCATAATAAGATAGTAGTTTCTAGTAACTGAGCCTTGGTCCCTGCCCGATAGGGAGTTTATTGAAAACACAAGGGCATTGCAGGGGGACAGGTGACATGCCCCTGGGAGCAGCCGGCTCCTCTCATAGTGGTGGGAAATGTCCTCACTGTCTCTACATCTGAGGCCACCCATTGCCCGTGTTACAGTCTGAAACATGCTGTGGGCAGTAGTGTGCAGCAGGCTGTCCTCCTGAATTACCCCAGAGCTTCACTTGGGAGGGACAGAGTAGCAGCTCTCCAGAGGCCAGCAGGCAGGGAGAGGTGCATGGCGTGGGGACACCATGGACTGGACAGCTTTGAGAGTTCACAGAGCCCACAGCCCACGTCCCAGTTGAGAGGTGCCTGTCCCCCACACACCTGCCCTCCCTGAGACCCCTGGGGATAGTGGGGTCCCTGCATTGGCACAGGGAGCTTTACAAATGGCTGAGCTGACCCAAGGCTCACCGTGCCTCTGTGTCCTCAAGGTCTGGCCTGGCCTTGAAGCTCCTACTTCTGCTGCAGGAGCCTCAGACAAACTCTGCTCTTTTTGGAATCAAGTCTAACAAAGTCCAGAACCCAGCCCAGATCAGACCATTAGCCTGTAGGGGACTAGCTCACAGCACCAGTCACCTACAGACTGCTGGGTCCCTTCCTGACATCTGCTCACAGCCTGGGCCTTGCCCTTTGGAGGAAGATGATTTTTTATTATGTTCTTCTTTATGCTTTCCTGTATATTTTTATTTCCTACCCTTACTGCCCAGGCCAACGCAGACAGTGCCAGCTTTCCTTGGAAGCTCAAGGTGCCCACTGGCCCCTCCACGGCTGGCCTAGAGGTCAGCTTGGTACTGGCTGTGCTCTGGTTTCTCTAGGTTCCTCGGGATGCCAGTAGTGCTGCTGAAGTGCGTGTGTTTGTGTGGCAGGTGTGTGAGTAGGTGAAGTCTGGCACAAGAAAGGACAGGCCATATCCTTGCTGGCAGGCACAGAGCCCAGTAACCTCAAGAACTTCTAGCTCCTCCTGACCCATCTACCCCCCTGCGTCGACTTCCTTCTTCCTATTTCTACCATCTACCAGGTGTTCCAACTCCTGGATACCTCTGGCCTTTCCCAGGGCTTTGCCACATCCCAGGCCCTGCCAGATGGCGCCCTCTGTCCCCACCCCAGGCTGGTCTGTGCAACACCCCCACACACACATGCTGGTCTGTCCCTGAGAGGGTAAGTGCTGGACCTCAGAGTGGGCAGACAATCTGCTGTGAGTCCAGCTGCTAACACCTGGCCTCTTTGAGCCTGTGTGCTGGTCACCAACTGAGAGTAATGATATTCACCTTCACCGGCTGCTAGAAAGAAGGAGAGCCTTCCTGTTGCAATGGGCAGCTCAGGACAGAGGACACTGGGTGTGAGAGGAGCGGAGACAAGAGGGAAGGATGGACACATGAGAAGTCAGGGAACATAGGCCTCTGACCAAGGGGCAGCACCCTCTGGTGCCCACAGACTGGCAGTCCCTGGGCCTTCCCCATAGTTCAGTTCATTTGTGCTCACCGCTCCTCTGAGAGGTGGGGCAAATGTCTCCCTGCTTTACTGATGACAGAATGGAAGCTGACAAATGTCATGCATGAGGTCATACAGGTTGGGAAGGGCAGAGCTGGGACCGAAGCCAGACCTCTGGAGTTTGAAGCTGCATGCTCTGTCCCACAGCCACCATGGCTCGAGGACTCGCCACTGTGGTTGTGGGCCAGCCGAACATGGCTGCAGTGCAGAGGCTCCCCCAGGTGGCAAGCTGAAGGCCCCAAGCTCTTGGAGGTGCTGGAGTCAGGCAGAGAGACACTGGGTTCAGCAGGGGGCACCTGCCCTCCCCTGCAGCACTGTACCTGCCTGTAGCATGTGTGGGAAGCGTGGTGATCCAGACACACTCTGACATGTGTGATGGTTGTAAAATAAACACATGCACACCTATCCCTCTGTGTCCTATTTCTGCCATAGCAAATCACCACAAATTTAGTGGCTAAAGCCACGCACACTTATCCCACAGTTCTGGAGTCTGAAGTAGATATCCTGGGCCTGAAATAGAGACATCAGCCTCCTGGAGGCTTTGGGGGAGAACCTATTTTCCTGATTTTTCCAGATTCTAGAAGCCATCTACATTCCTTGGCTTGCAACCCCTCCTCCATCTACAAAGCCAGCCACGGCACCCTCTCACTCTGCTTCCATCAGCACACCTTCCTGGTGTGGCCCCCTGCCTGGCCCCCATATGAAGACTTTTTTGAAGACACTGGACTCAGATAGTTCAGGATAATCCCCCATCTCAAAGTCCTTAACTCACTCACATCTGCCAAATCCCTTTTGCCACAAAGGAGATGCAGTCACAGGCCTCAAGAGTTAGGACACCTTAGGGGGCCATGACTCTGCCTCCCACACTGTCCCACCCACACATTGAAGGCCCCCTCAACAATGAGCACCTTCTGGTTCTCTACTGTGATCCCTCCCACCTCACACTTTGGCTTACTATGTTTGAGCACATTTTCTTTTCGGGAATAGATACACACACACTCACACACTTGATCAGATTCTTACACTGAAATGTTATGGAATGACCACTCAGAACTGTTCCTCTTCTGGACAACACGGAGGGCAGACGAAGAGATCAATGCATCCCAGACTGCATGGACCATTGGGAGGGACAGGTGTGCAGTGGGCAGGAAGGAAAAGTCAGAGAATGGCGAGGGCTCCTAGTATGGATAGATCTTAGAAGGTTTGAACAGGGTGCACAGCCTCAGCCTCCCTTTCCAATCTTACCTTTCCAAGCACGTTGGCTCAAGAAGGCTCGGCAGGAAATGGTGTTGTCCCAGGGCCACGGTGCCTCCCTGAGGGCTCTGAGGCAGGAGGATCACACAAAAGTGGATACATGGGGTCTGGCAGGCCCTAAAGTGCAGGAGGAAACGGCTCCAGCTGGGGGGGGGCAAGGAGCTGCCCTTCTTGTTTGTGAAGGCAAAGGGATGACCAGGAAGGTGCCCACCTGTGCTTGTCTCATTATCCATGGCCATGCCTAAGACCTCGGGGGTGTCATGGGAGGACACCTCTTGAAAGGGTCAGCAGTCCAGTCCAAAAGCACATGCTCTAGAGCTGTGTTACTTGAGGGAAATTTAATATGAGCCACATATATAATTTTAAGATTTCTAGTAGCCACACTAATAAGGTAAAAAGACATCAATGAAATAAATTTTCATAATACTTCGTTTAACATAGTATATCCATTTCAACATGTAATCAATATAAAATGATTACTAAGACATTTTGCATACTTTTTTCACATTGTCCTCAAAAGCAACATCTTAGTCAGTTCAGCCTGCTAAACACAAAATACCACAGGCTGGGTGGCTTAAATGATAGAAATTTATTTTCTCTAGTTCTTCCAAGATCACCGTGGGTTGGTATCTGGTGAGGATTCTCTTCCTGGCTTGTTGGGTCCTCCCACAGTCTTTTCTTGGTGTATGCATGGAGAGAGAGACAGAGAAAGGGAGAGACAGAGACATAGAAAGACACACACAGAGAGACAGAGACACAGAGCCTTGTGGTGTCCCTCCTTAGAAGGACACTAATCCTATCAGATCAGGGTCCCACCCTTATGACCTAATTTAACCATAATTTCTTCCTTAGAGGCCCTGTCTCCTCAAACAGCCACTCTGAGGGTTAGGGTTTCAACATATGACTGGAGGAGGCCTGATTTAGTCCATAATAAGCAGTGTATATTATAACCATACTGCATATCTTAATTAGGACTTGCCACATTTCAAGTGCTTAACAGGCACCATAGCCAGTGGCATCCATGATGGATCACACCAGTCACAGCAACTCTGACAGGTGAGATGAGTCAGGATTCTTGGCCCAAACAACACAACTTAGTGGAACCAGGGGATGGATACAGTGTGGAGGCCAAAAATGGGGAACAGGACCTGAGACTCAAAGGCATCCAAGATCTCTCCATTGTGCCTCTGTCTGGGGTTGGCCTCACTCCTCCCTAACAGTGGCAGGGACATAGTCCTAGGAAGCTCCAGACTCACAGCCCGAGAGCCTTACAGTCAGAGAAAAAGGAGTTCTTCCTTCCTCTAGCTGCGGGGGCTGCAGCTAGAAACAATAGCCTGAGAGGATTTGGGGGGTCCGCTGGAGCCTCATAACCAACTCAAGATCCACCAGGGCCACCCTTGGCACTATGATCAGGAGGCACAGGGCTGATGTGAGTCTGGCCCTGTGCCTGTCTGGCCAGGCTTCCCAAAAAGTATGGTCAGGGAAGCATGCTTGCACACGTGAGCAGTCACCTCTGCTCCAACTTCAGTGGTGGTCCTGGCTGGTCTCTGCTCCAGAACATGGCAGGAAAGTGCCAATCCATCTTCCTGCCAAGGCCATCACCACCAGAGTTCTGCCTCAGCCAGCTTGACCAAGCAACCCTGCTACCCTCCTGAGCTTGCCAGCTCCTTTGTGCCGTCCCATCCCTTGTAAGTCTGCCTTTCTCACACCTCCAGGCCTGTCCTGCCCCCCGGCCCCCACGGGCCCTCAGACAACAGCCAGGAGATGCACAGGGAGCCTGCGGGCTGGCCTCACAAACGGACACTCTCAGCCACGCCCTGGCCAGCCAGACTCTGGGCCTTTTGCTTTCCCCTTGTCCAGCTTCTTGGCCTTAACTTCAGCTGGCCCCCTCCCTTCAGCTGGACCCTTCCATGTCCTCCTCACCTGGCTCTAAAAGTGTGCGAGCAGGCATGGGGGAGGCTACAGGAGGGAAGAGGAGGCAGAGGAAGAAGGTGTGGGGTAGGCAAGCACTGCCCCTCAGAGGCTGCACTCTGGTTTCCTGAGCCTCCTGCATCTGGGTAGAAGTGGGACTTGTCTCCTTCTGGATACTGGGAGTGAAGCCACTGGCCCACCTCCTCCCTGTGTCTGTGCCAGCACAGCTGCCAGTGGGCTGGGACCACTCAATAGGTCCAAGGTTAGGAATGGGACTGAACAAGACAAAATGAGGCAACTTGAGGCAGGCGCTTATGCCACAAAGTGCATCTTGCCCAGGCCTTCTCCCAGCTCATGCATCCCTCACTCCACGTATCTGAACCGTGGACCTTCCATGCCCATGGTCCTGCTCCACGCCTGACAAGGAGGAAAACAGACGTGCTCTCTGCTCTCATCATGTACATCCTCTCTGAGAAGTCAGATGAGGGGAGGTGAAGGAAAGGGCCTGTGGTTTCAGATAATGGCTATTGTCATGAAGAAAGTTAAGCAGGGAGATGTGAATAAGAAAATCTAGGGAAGAAAGAGCTTACACAGGCTGACTGAGCTCCACCCAAGTGAAAAAGGTGTCAGCCACGTAAACATCAGAGGGCACGGTCTGCAAGAACATCTTGTCTGGGGAACAGGAAGAAAGACTGCGTGGCCACAGCATGAGGAGTGGGGAGATGGGAAACATAGACGCAGGGCAGGAGCCGCTGGGCACACGAAATGGATCCTGCCCCACACTGGAAGGCCAGTGGAGCGGTGTGACCAGGGACTTAACTCAGTCCGTGCTCAGTCCAGCTGGGTGCCAGGTGGAGATAAAGACCTTGAGGGGCGAGGGTGGAAACAGACCTCCCAGAGCTGTTGCCATGATCCAGCTTCGAGGTAGAGTTGGATCAGGATGGGGGAAGAAGTAGAGGCAGAACTAGAGCTCATGGGATTTGTTCATGATGCCTTTGAAGAAAAGGAGGATTTGGGGGCAACTCCATATTACTTGGCCTAGTAAGGAAGCCAGGTCAGGGTTCCAGCGAGAAGCAGAATCCACTCAGTAATTCCAAGCAGGAAAGAATTTGATACAAGGAACCGAATGTTCAGCCCCCCTCCGCCCCCAGACTTTGGCCCCACTGTTGCAATCTGCAGAACAGCCCCTGGGGGCATGGTTGTGACTACCTCACCTGCTTCAGGTGATCAAGCTGTGACAGTGCTCCAGGTACCACAGACATTCGTGTTGATCAAAGCTTGCTGGGCAGATACTATAGACCTAATCTCCCAGGAACATGCCCTGTGGTAGACCCCACTCCCTTTCAGTAGCCCTGCTGCAAGGAAGGCTGGGAAATGTGGCTTTCAACCTCCTGGCCCCGTGATACAGTAAGCAAAAAAAGAGTAAGGAGTACTGAGTGGAAAGAGACAATCCCCAGCACAGAGGAAGGCAGGAAATGGCTGTTAGACTCTCCAATGGGGCTTCCAAGGAGGTCTGGGGCTCAGTGGAGAGGTCAGGCTGAGTCACCGACCTAGTGGATGGGCCATGCAGTTAGTAAAGGCCCCCGGGGGGCCGTGGATGCAGAGGAGTCAGGCAGGCGTGGCTCCTTTCTCCTCTGTGCTTCTAGAGCACTTTGCTTTGGCTGGAACAATTGTCTGTCTGCATTTGCCTATCCCTAAAAACTTGTGAGGGGCTTCAGTGGCCTTAGTCACTATGAGTACATAGCAAGTGCTCAATAAGCACTTTTGGATGAATGACTGGATGTCATTCAATGTGTCCTGGGAACACCCCAGCAAACATCAAAGCTCTGCTCTGTGCCCCCACGGGATGGTCAAGCCTGGTGAGAAAACCAGGCAAACAAGTACAGAATTCCCCTATTGCACCCATGTAGAAATTCTTGTTTTAAAAAAAACTTATAAAAATATGCAAGAATAACTGAAATTGTAGCTATTGCTATGAGTGGGAATATCCAGGTCCATTATACTATTCTATCTACTTTTGTATATGTTTGAAGTTTTCCATCACAAAAGAAAAAAAAAAAGAAAGGAAAAGAAAAGGAGGCTAGATTGGACACAAATTACACTCCCAGAAGCCTCTCAGCTTCAGGAGTCTCCTTACACACGCCCTTACGACGTGGAGTGATAGCCACGTCCTCACCAAGTAAGACCTGGGTGTTGGCCTCGCCTGATGGGACCTTTGCTATAAACAACCAGTGACTCTCAGCCCTGCTATTAAAAGATTAGGAGAAGGGAGTGGTGCAGAGGCTGAGAAGTGGGATCCTCTGTGCTCCAGCTGTGACCCAGGGATCCTCTCTTACCTGAATACTTACTATCTGAATAGTCACTCTAATGGCTTGCAAAACTTTTTACCCACAAGTCATTCTCCAAATGGGAAAACATGATTATGAGTATGAAGAATCAATGTCCAGGTTGCACCTGGTGCTGCGAGTCTTCTGGGTGTCACAGCCCAGCTGCTCCCCCAGGAGGACGGGGTCTCAGGCTTATTGTCTGCCCACATCACGTGTTCCTGCCGCCAGGCCTGTGCAGTATGTAGGGAAAGCAGGATTTGAACTTGTTTTAGATCAGGTGTTGGAGAATTAGAGCCTGAAACTGGGATTCTTGGAAAGTGGCTTCTGAGGGAGTACTGTCAGCAGAACTACTGTAAGGAAGGCGGGGGGAAGGGAAGAGGAGAGGGGAGAAGACAGCCAAACAGGTGGGTCAAGCTCAAGTTGGCCTCAGTCTGCTCCTACTGTGGCTCTGATGCACAAAGGTCATCACAGGGTTGTCCCTCCTGGGAGAGAAGGGCCAGACTGTAGCACAGTCATCAGCTGAGGCCACGGAGGGGGAATATCCTCCAGGCACCACCAGGAAGCTCTCAGAAGAAGGGTGCAGCTGTGAGCAGTTAGCAGGTGCCACTCACCGTGGCTGGTGGGTCAGTGGGCGCCAACAGCAGGCGCTGCAGTCCATGCTCTGACCTCAGACCCACCGGCTTCCCACATCAAGTTTGCTCCATCCGGCACAGCCTCTGGGGAAACTTACAGCTGAGGGGATAGCAGGATGAACAATAGTTTCCACTTCTGCAGGGGGCCCTACCGACACTCCCACCCACTCTGCCACACCTTTCTCCTTGGCTAACACTGCTGGTTTAAGTGACTGCCTGGTAGAGTGACCATTATCCCTGAGTTATCTGAATCCTGGATTCCCTTTTCAGGTTGTGCTTTCTCTAAACTGTCTATTCCCAGTTACAACTGGGCATGGAATTAACAAGAGGCATCCCAGAAAACCATCTGAGTACACTGCATATGCTTTCCTGCTTCACTGTGTGGCTGCAGTCCTACCTCCTCATAAGGACTAGGGTCATTTGCCTCATTGGGCTCCTTGTGCCAGAATGGTAATACCTCTTGCTACTTGCTTGGCTAGCGGCACCAGAGCACAGCGTGACTAGGAGGTGCTCAGAGCTCTACATTCAGTAGCCCTACTGTTTGCCCTGGTGGAAGCACCCCCCTCCTGAGAACTAGGACCTCTAGATCTGTAAAACCTGAAGCTGTGGGAGCAGGAAGCACAGATTCCCCGAGTGGGTCACGGGAGTGATGAGCTCCTGGTGCCCAGATCCACGTACCTCACCTTTCAGGACACGGCATCATCCAGTGGTCATGACAATATGTATTGCATTCTGGAGGACACTGGCCCCTCCCATAGGGTGTCATTTCATAATGACAGCTCAGCCGAGCCTTCAAGGGGATGTCCTTCACCTGTCTGTGATTCCTCAGCTACAGAGACTGGCTGAGGCTCTGAGGGTAAGAAAGGCACGTCCTTAGCTGACTGGAATATGGAATACACGTCAGTCTGGTCCAGATGACTTGCAGTCTTCCCACAGTGGAAAGGGTCCAATATAGTCAATTGATCACCAAGTAGTGGCTGGTGGGTCTCCTTGAGGAATGTGTCATACTGCTGGCACCTCATACAGTCAACAGCAACAAAAGCCAGGGTGGCCTTGGTAAGAGGGAACCTTTGCTTTTAAGTGCATGCGTGACTTCCTTCTTGTGCCTGCATGCACGGGAGACCCCGAGGTGGCTGGCTCTAGATCCCCCCGCAGTCCAGTCCAGCAGGCTCCTTGCTGCCTCTTCTGCAGCAGATGGTTTCTGGTGGTCACTAACTCCCCATCTGTTGTGCCCACTCGCATGGATTTATTTGTCTGTACACCTTTCCCCATACCACTCCTTGTCCTCAGTCCTCTAATCTTGTTCCTTCCAAGCCTCTGAACAACCAGCTACGCTATTCACCACTGTCTATGAATTTGTCTTTATCTTGGGCGACTTTTCTCTCCACACAAAGTGAATAACTGGATGTACCAAAACTCTGACTATTGAGAGGATTTCCTCTCCTAGTGCCTTTCGGGGCCACCCTTGAGTGGGGGTGTAGCACAGCAAAAGTCCATTTCCATCATCCCCATCGCCCCTGGGGGAGCACCTTGGAGACAGCATTGCATCAATATGGCAGATTGGCTTGTCCAGGATCAAAGCATCAGGGGGGTGTCTCTCCCTTAGCAGCTAGGCAAAAGGCCCCCGCCACTAGGAGGCCATGCATATGAGCTGAAAGAGAGACACGGGGGCACTGGTGTAAGAGTTGTAGGTGACAGATAGGTCTGGACCACCTGCCCCTGCAGCTTACCTATGTCCTCTGGACTGCTCAACCCTGATTCCGGATATTCCATTTCCATCTAATGAGGGATGGCTCCTGATCGTGTGGGTCTGACAACACCCAGTTCATAACGGGCCATTATGGCCACATGGTCACTCAATGTCCTGTGGTCAGACGTTCCACCTGGTAGCATGCTGGGAAATGCTTTGCACGTGGTGCTTGGTTCTCTGCTGCAGGTGGCATGACTTTGGTCCACACCAATAGGGTCTGGACCGTGACTCCTGTTGGGGCTTAGCTCACATTCCATGCCATTCCTCAAATATCATGGAATCTTTCAGATCACATAGCCTAAGGGTCAAGGTTGATTATGGTGCCATCTGGACCAGCTGAACCTTTTCTTTTTCTGGCTCCATTTAATCTCTCAGCCTTCTGTGTCACCCGGTATACAGGTGGGAACAGTACTGCCATATGTGGAACCTACCGCTTCCAACACCTGAACAGGCCTATTAAGGGCTATGCCCCTTTCCCAGTGATAAAAGAAACAAAATAGAAGTGTTACATCTTTAAAGAGACTGTCCTGCCAGATCACTTTTTAACCCTTAAAAATGCCTGTGGTAGGCCCTTGAATCTTTTTCAGAAGGTATGTGTCATACCAGAACATCCATGGTCCTTGTCCCTTCTTGCTCAGTAACATCAACAGCAGAATGTCATAGATACAGGAGACAAATATGATCTGTGGAGTGGCCAGATGATCCAGTTCTATAGTGGGACTATATTGTGATAAAGAGTAGAAGAATTTGCATCACTTTGGAGGAAGACCATGAATGTATACTGTTTCCATCTCATATGAGTGCACCCTCCTGATTTTCCTTCCTAAGGGACACTGAAAAAACTTAACTTGCCAAATCAATAGCTTGCCCCCCACTCGCACCCGCGCCATGGGTCTTCTATAAACTGTGTTAATCTGCTCTAGAAAAGATACTAGATCCAAAACACCAGCTGCAATTGGGGCTACTGATTGGCTGGATTTTCAGGAGTCTGGGGTTATCTGTCCTGAACCCACCAGTTCTCATGGGGATCAGACTGGAGAATTAAGTGTTGATATGCTGTGATCCACCACTCTCCACCCTTTGAGTCTTTGAGAATGGCAATGATTTCCACCATTTCTCCAAGATTTGGTGTTTTTCTGTTTTATCTGGGGTAGGGGTATGGCATCCTAAACTTGGCCTTTGCTATTACAAATGTTCTTATTCTATAGATTAAGGAACTACTATAAATGTTCCTGTAGTAGATAAGTATGATATAGCCATTCCATGATTTATTCAGGATCCAGGAAATGACCTTGTGGAAATGACACATGGAACTAGTGGGTCCAGTGTGAGACCGACCTGCACTTGAACCTCACCTCAGGAAGCTGCTACTCTATCAGGGGAGCCTGGATAGCAGGTCATTGCTGTGAAATAGCCATGAAAAGCATACATATACTATACCCAATGTAGCCAAATAAACAGCCACAGGTTCATATTGCATACACTTGTCGTGGTGTTATAAAGTCCTTTCTTATGGGAACCCAGTTCTTCCTTCAGTCAATGGGTTCTGGATCTGAGAACTGGCTCGGGTTTGGAAATGTGCCTTTTCACCAGAACTTTCCACTGGCCCCTAAGAACCCAACAGTCTTTTTCCTTAGATCCCTGCAGGCTAAACCCCTCTGGTTGTTGTCTGACCATGGTACCCAATGTGATAATTATTCCCACTTTACTTGTGTTTCCAAGGGCTGCCCTCTGATCTCTGTCACTAGAGGATCTATCATCCCCATTGCCATTGGGGAGAGCACCTCTGAGACAGCCCTGGTCTGCAGGGGACAGCCCGAGCCTCTCAGCTCTGCGCCCCTCGCCAACAGGTTCCTTACAGCCTTGGAAACACAGCCTCCTCCCTGCCTACCCAAGGAACACAGCCAGCTTGTAGGTTTTCCAATTTTATATGGTACATCAATTTAATTTTGCCCATTTCTTTTATCCTTTTGATCACTTCCTCCGTGGTCTACCACATAAACTCAAGCATCTCTACTTCATTCAGCGTGGGCTATTGTTTTTACTAAACTTCCGAGAGTCACCCCAGCAATGTATCAGAACCATCTCTTGGGCCCTGGGCCAGGGTGTTAAATCCTGCATCACACGTCAGCAAAGTCTGCCTTATTCTCTTCATATTCTACCTACCTCGATCCAGCACCTCCAGGATCTAGCTTCTGGCTTCCTGCTGGCACATATTAGCCAGGGCCCTGGCCCCTTCAGCACATAATTCTCCCCCTTCTTTAGCAGGTCTAACACCTCCCCAGGTGGCCATGCTGAGAGGTGACCAGGAGGGGAGGTAGGGGCAGGTCCCGAGTTGGGCATGCCCCCATGGGACACTTGCCTCTTTGAGACATCTGACACTCTTCAAGCCAGAGACCTTGTTCAACAAGGCCCATGGGAATCTGGGATTTCAGACTTCTCGAGTGCGTCTGCCCACACATCAGAAAGCCTGCTTTGCACATCTCTTTCCAGCTCCTTGTCAGTGACACCACATTGGTAGGTGGAAAATGGCCCTGTGGGAGTATTTACATCCTGAAAATCAAAAAGCACTACCGACCAGGCCTTCCCCTATCCCCGGAGAGCCAGCTGTTGGCCATTTGCCAGTACACTGTGCCACACACTCCCGCCTCATCAGGGCCCTGGCATGCTCTGCCACTGCTCTGAAAGCTGAGCCTGTGCGGGGTCTGCGCCGCCTACCTCGCTGCAGGAGGCCGAGGCTCTTTAAACACCACCCAGCAGGCTCTCAGATGGGGCTTTAAACCAATAGAAGTGAGCCTGTCATTTTCTCTTTTCTTTGTATCACACCACTTATCCGACAGCCACTCAGGTTCCCAGTGCTGAGGGTTAGAACACGTATCCCCCACACACTCTCAGAGCCACAGAGAGGGAGGCCCTCCATGCCTTCCACCCCTCCTAGCGACCCACTGCTGGGTGTGCCAGGGACTGTCTCTGCTCCTCCCTCTGCCAGGGCGGGCTCTTCCTCTTGTCCAGAGGGAAGGTGAGTCAACCCCTGAGGCCCATTGTCAGAGGCTGATTTCTAGGAGCTCCCCTTGCACCAACTGTCTGAGGTCCTGAGAGCAGAGCCTGAGATGAAGGTTCTGTACTGGCACCTGTGACCTTTTTTTTGAGACAAGAGTCTTACTATGTCGCCCTTGGTAGAGTGCCATGAAGTTTCTGGCACCTGTGACTTTTTTTTTTTTTTTTTAAGCAGAGTCTCATTGTGTGGCCCTCGGTAGAGTGCCATGATGTCACAGCTCACAGCAACCTCAAACTCTTGGCTTAAGCAATTCTGTTGCCTCAGCCTCCCAAGTAGCTGGGACTACAGGCGCCTACCTCAACGCCTGGCTATTTTTTTGTTGCAGTTTTTTAGCTGGCCCAGGCCAGGTTCAAACCCGCCACCCTCAGTGTATGTGGCTGGTGCTGTAACCACTATGCTACGGGCACTGAGCCTGGCACCTGTGACTTAGTGGGCACGGCTCTCAGAATGAGATAAGAATGGAGTTAGACAAGGGGTCAGCTGAAGGTGACCCTCTGACCCCACAGGGAGCTCTGAAGCACGAATGACATCACAGTGCTGTCCCCCAGGCTCAGGGGCCAGCCTTTGTGTTAGTCGCCCATGGGCTAGAGGCCCCTAGGGGAATGTGAGGGTTGCCAGATTTAGCAATTCAGGATACTCAGTTAAATCTTAATTTCAGGTGAACAACAAATCACTTTTTAGTATGTGTCCCAAACACTATATGACATATTGTATTTTCTCTGCCAACCCTAGGAAAAACACAACATCCAGGTATTTCTGGGTGAGGTGACTTCCCCCCTAGGCAGCTGGGGGGTGGGTGCAGGGCCCAGCAGGCACCAACAGTATCTGCTACAGCCCCCCCCTCCTTATGTACTACTACTGAGTTCTTTAGCAAGTAATTTAAATGCTTTATATTATGGAGAAATCCCTGGTGGATTGCTATATTCAGACGGAGTTTGTGATATTCAAAGAATTAGATGGAGTTTTCAGAGGGGCATCAAACTTTTTCTCATTGGAAACCACAGAGTATTGTAACCCAAGAGTAATCCTGCTAGTGATAAATTACTTCTCAGTACATTTGCAAAGTGGCTGCAAAGGTCAGGAATGAGGTTCACCCAACCAGGATATGCAAGGGGGTGACAGCAGCCTGAGTTGAGCTAGTTAGACAGCGAAAGCCATCTGGTTCAGGGTGGAAGGATTGTTTCCTCACCCCATTCAAACACAGCCCAGCCAGCCCATCAGGCCTCATAGGTGTGTCCCCTGCGGGTAACGCAGCCTTTCAGAGGCGGGCTGGGAAGATCAAGTCAAGGAAATTCTTGGACCGGTAGCAGTTGGAACAGGGAAGCCTCGGGGTGATTCTACGGTAGATCCCAGAGGTCCAAGCTGTGGATCAGGAGGGTGCTGGTGCCGTCTGTACGCAGCTCCCCCTTTACTGATATCAGGTTGGAAGGTTTACAGAAAGCCACAAATGCTACCTCTCAGGTCTTTCCCTGGAGACCCAATTGTTCCCCCTTTTCCAGCACAGAGCTGAATTTTGGTCCCCTAGCAGGGAGGTCCCCCTTTCCCTCTGTCTCACCCGTTTTTTTAAAGCCCCACGTGTGTATGTTTTGTGCCCACCACACCTTGTTTCCAGCTCTTTGGAGCACCTGGCATTGGGGCTGAGAGGAATGACTTATTGAGCTCCCTGTGTAGGGGGAGGGGGGTTATTCAGGCTGTACCAGATACCCAGCTAGAACTAAGTTCATCACCATTGGCTATCTCATGATAAACACTCCAGAGGTGGTTCAGCCTGATGTCAGGCTATAGGTTAGCTTTTTAGATTCTTTTGACTTTCCCGTCAGACCTGCCAGATGCTGCCATAGGCACAAGAGGTACAGACAGACCAAACAATGCTCTGGAAGCAGGAAGGGTAGGACATTGTCAGCTGCTGGGTTGCTGTCATCTTCTTAAAATTGAGTTGGAAGGGTTCTTTGTATGTTCTAGATACAAGGCATTTTTTTTGTTTTTTTATGTCTAAGTAAAGTTTTTTTATTATTAAATCATAGCTGTGTACATTAGTGCAATCAAGGGGTACAATGTGCTGGTTTCATATACAATCTGAAATATTTTCATCTAATTGGTTAATATAGCCTTCATGGCATTTTGTTAGTTATTATATGAAGACATTTGCATTCTGCATTTAGTAAGTTTCGCCTGCACCCTTCTAAGATGCACCATAGGTGTGGCCCCACCAATACCCTCCTTCCACCCAACCTCCCTCGTCCCCTCCCTTGCCCCTTTCTCCATATCCTTGTGCTATAATTGGGTTATAGCCTTCATATGAAAGCTATAAATTAGCTTCATAGTAGAGCTAAGTACATGAGATACTTTTTCTTCCATTCTTGAGATACTTTGCTAAGAAGAATATGTTCCAGCTCCATCCATGTAAACATGAAAGAGGTAAAGTCTCCATCTTTCTTTAAGGCCCAAGTGCCCATAGACCCAGGAATGGATTAATAAATTGTGGTACTTGTATACCATGGAATATTATTAAGCCTTAAAGAAAGACACAAGGCATTTTATCAGGCGTGCATTAGCTAAGAGGAAAGAATGTTTCTCCACGAGTCTTGAAGAGTTCTTGATTGTTTCTGCGAACTGGGTCCACCACCCTCTACCCAAGCCCTGCAGCCCAGGAGCTGTCCTCAGCCACTGCCTCCGCCCCTGCCATGACACCTCAGCCCGCCTGTCCCTCCCCTCAGCTCCTCCAGACGCAGGGTATTTCCAGGTATTTCCATGACTCAGAGTGGGCTCTGAAGACAGAGTATATTAGCAAGGGTAACAAGGGCAAGTTACTTTATCTCTCTGGGGCTCCGTGTCCTTATTGAGTAAAATGAAGATACCTCATAGGGCAGACATGAGGATTAAATAAATTAATCCACATAAAGAACTTAGGACAGCACAGAGTCTACTCAAGCTATTACGATATTATTCTCCCATAAACAGGATGGGCTGCCACTGTGATAGGACAGTGACCCAGCTGTGTCCTTCACATACATTCCCAGATAGCTGACGGGTCTGTACCCACCTCATTCAATAACCCATAATTCAGCCTCTGCTGGGCTTTGCACTGGGCATTTCCATATCCATATTATTTTTTTTTAACTAGCCAAGGTGGAGCACAGTTGTTCAGACCTCTAATCCTGGCACTTTGGGAGGCCAAGACAGGAGGATTGCCTGAGGCCAGGAGTTTAAGGTCAGCCTGAGCAACATAGCAAGACCTCATTTCTACAAGAAAAGAAAAAAATTAGCTAGGTGGGTGTGGTGGCAAATGCCTGTAGTCCCAGCTATGCAGGAGACTGAGGTGGAAAGATCACTCAGTCCAGGAGTTTGAGGTTGCTGTGAGCTATGATGATACCACTGCACTCTAACTCGGGCAACAGAGTGATGCCCTGTTGGAGGTAGGAGGAGGACAAAAAACCAGTGCACTGGGTTTGGTATTCTTGTTATGGGATGGTTTTTCAACATCTATTAACTTTTCTTCAACTGTTACCTGTTTGTTTAGGTTTTCTGTTACCTATTTCCTTTCGATTTTATAATTGTATTGAAGCAAGCCTCATATATAGCTCACATAAGATTTTTCAGGCTCCCCTATATCTGTAATTAAGTCTCTTTTTCCTGAAGTGGCTTATTAGTGTACTCTCTGTTAGCTTGCATCAGATTATCAAGTGTTTGTCTATTTTAAGCATCTTTCTAAAGAACTGAGTTTGGGATTTGTTAATGAAGTTTACTGTTGCATTTGTTTGTGTGTTTTCTGTATAAGTAGCTTCTGCTTTTATCATTATCACTTTCTTTATTCTGATTTTCCTTTTCACATACTGTATCTTCTGTGTGTTAGAACCAGGTGCAAAGGCACATGTCTGTAGTTCCAGCTACTCAGGAGGGTAAAGTGGGAGAACCACTTGAACCAAGGAGTTTAAGTCTAGCCTGAGTAATGTAGTGATATTCCATCTCAAAATAAATAAATAAAACTTTTTTTTTTAATTTTTATTTTTATTTTTTATTTTTGTAAGACAGAATTTGTTCACAGAAAAGAAAGAAAAGAATACAGAAAACATTAAGGCATCTGTTAGAGGGAGAAAATTCTAGTGGGGAGAGAGAAGCTCTCTCCGTTTCTCT